>RJWT010005600.1:14876-30760 GCA_004365215.1 Cuniculus paca | reverse complement strand
AGAAGAAGAAGAAGAAGAAGAAGAAGAAGAAGAAGAAGAGGAGGAGGAGGAGGAGGAGGAGGAGGAGGAGGAAGAAGAAGAAGAAAAAGTATGCGACAAGCCTGCTGGGGCAGGAAATAGTTTTGCACTAATGAGTTTGTGCTTCACTGACGCTTTCCCATTAAAATCATGTTAACTGTGCCCCCCCTGTTAATCATCCCCAAATCAGTTTATTAATTAACTCATTTTGGGAAATCGCAATTTAGTCAGAGCTCTCCAGCTCATTAGCATGTTACCAGGACAGAGAAAATAGATGTCATTGAAATCCCTCCTTGTACGTCCAGCTCACTGGGGCACTGAGTCTCCTTCAGTCCTGCTGGCCCATTCATTCATTAATTCACTTGACAAACAGTTACTGGCAGTATCCTAGGAGCCCGACTCTGCGCTTGGTTTGGAGACAAAAGACGGAAGCCTCAGCTTCTGCCGAAAAACATTAGAAGGCTGAGGAGTGAGACTTATGAGCTGGAAACGAATGGCATGGACAGGAAAATTCAGGGCCTGGTTTGGTTCTAGTGCTTTTTAGACCCTTTAGCCTTACATCAGGGTTTGTCTTAGGAGCAGGAATTACCTTTCACAACCACTTCGAGTCAGTGAGAACTGGCTGAATATACTGGCATAGGGAACGCTGAGAATTTCCAGTCCAAGCTCCAGTTTTGTAGAGATGATAATGTTTTGGACAATAAGAACTAACAATAGAATGACTGTGGTGACCAGGCACTGTCCTACTAACTGTACATGTAATAACTCATTAACTTAATAGCAGTGATCTAATAACACACTTAATCAATTATATTAATTAATTAATGAGTTAGTAACTCATCTGATTCACAGTATAATCAAAGAAGGTACTTCCTAATAGTACCTCCATTTACAAATGAGGCATTTACACAGATTTGAACATAGCAGGTTAGCTCCAGAATTGATAAGGAGGAAACTGATAATGAAACCCAGGATAGGAAGTGAATTGCCTCCAGTCACAGACAGTAGCAAGAATAGAGTTCAGGCCCCTTTAGCTGCCAAATCAGCATTCTTTCAATTGTGCTTCCGATGTCTGCTTCCAGAAACTTCTGCCTCCAGGGGTGGGGCTGTAACTTAGTGGTATAGTACTTATCCATGATCACGAAGTTTTGATCTGTTGCCTAGCACTCAGCACGGAAAAAACAAAATAGCAGAAATTTCCACCTGGTGGTCAGGCCATGGTCTCCTGAAGGTTTCTCATAAAATACATAGTCAGTGCCTCTTGAGAGAGTATAGATCACAATTGGATTCTATATCTTCAGTGTGTATTCCATACTGTGCACGCATGTAGTGTTTATGGATTGGATGGAGAAAGGTATAGTGTTTAGGATCAAGCCACTTGGTAATACAAAGATCTCATCTTAGAGAAGCTACAGCTTTCTGGCCGCATGATCTTGGGTAACTAGGAATCTTTTCTTAAGACGCAAAATAAATCTGAAAATAATTACCCAGAGGCATTGTTACTTTAAATAGAATGAGACGGAGAGGGTCCTATGACAAGAAGTCACTATGCCAATGTCAGCAGTAGTCCCCCTCCTTATTATCTTTGCTATTTCTGAGTGTCAGGTCTGTCCTTGCTGCTTGGTTTGAGGGCAGCTGGGGGCCAGTCAGCCAGAGAAGAGATGCTGACCTTCCCTTTTGCTCATCGGGCACTAAAAGGGTATGTGCTCACTAAATGAGTGAGCTCACATAATGAACTTTAGAACAATGCTCGACACATTGTTCACATTGCAGAATTCACATTGCAGAGTCTTCCTCCTTGCTCTTCAGAAAACTGATCTTACTGTTTTATTTTAGCCAACCTAGGACTATATACATGGAGACAAACGCTTTACCACTGAACCACATCTCCAGCCCAGAAACTTTCCCATTTTGGTCTCTTTCTGCATTACAAGATAAGCTGGTTCTGGGATCTGTGTCAGGGGAGGGGTCACTTATACCCTTCAGCTGCTCTTTGAACCTGTTCAATACCCATCACAGTTTCTTCCTCCATGTGCCTGGGGTGACTTATCTGCACTAAGAAAATCAAACTACTACAGGTGAAATACATGGTGTTCAGATAGCATTGAGATCAGAACTGGGTGTTCTGTGAATAGAGTACCTACCTTAATCACTGACAAGATAAGAGAATATGTCAAGTAATGGAGCCTTTCTCTCTGAACTTGTTTTGTTTTGTTTTGTTTTGTTTTGTTTTGTTTTGTCAGCACCTGGAACCAAACCGAGGGTCTTACACATTCTCCACATTTTAAAAAAACGCATTACCACTGAACTACATTCTCAGGCCTTTATTTATTTTTATTTTTTTAACATTTTGAGACAGGATCTCGATAAATGGTTCAAGCTGTCCTTGAACTTACATTCCTGCCTCAGCCTTTTGACTAGCTGGGATTACAGGCACACACAGCCACAATCGACTTCTAAGCTAGTATTCTCATTGTAAAGTTGGCCAAAAAAAAGTACATATATTTTGAGAAATGTTGGAAGGCTAAATGAGTAAGTTGAGATTAAAAAAAAACTTTAGAACAATGTTTTACATATAAAATGTCAAATTATTGTTATACTTCTAAATTACCTGCTCCTACTGTATGCATGATAAATTCTACCATTAATCAGAAACAAGAGTTCCTGGTCAAGCAGCTGTAGGGTAGACTAAGCTTTCTCACACTACATTTGGACTGCGGGGTGGAACTATATCAGGTCTTTGTGAATCTGGGCAAGGAGGTTGTGTGCATGGGGAGGTCAGAGCTGGCTGTCAGCCTGAGGACTTTATGCCATCCAGGTGCCTGAGAGGAAAGGAAAGTTTCATCTAGGTCTGGGGTGTGAAACTAAGATTTACAAAGTACTTTTATGGCTAAGAGGCAAGTGTAAATATAAGTGAATAAGTACTAAACAAATAAAATGAGATTACCTCACTTGGTTTAACAATTTGCTGTGGGAGCCTGAGGATATTTCCTACAAGGGAAGCAGAGAATACTCAACCTCTGCAGCTCATAAACATGGTCTGAAGACCAGATGAAGGAGCTGGTTCTAAGAAGCAGACAAAACTTCAGGTCTGGATTCTACAGCAGTGATTTTCGAGGCTTCTTAATGACCAGAAATTTTTTGATAAGCCATACTCAACCCAGAAGACCAATATGTAAAACAACCGAAAGAGCAAAATGGGAGAAAAGAGACTTCATGCTCAAATTTTCTCCTGTCCTGAAACAATCAAAACTTCCCTGTGGCAGGCCATCAAATTCCTTAGCTATAGAGACTATTGAGCCATTTTTCTGTGAAGCGAGGCCCAAAAGTGCCCAAGCTGAGAAGTGAGGAGTGGCAGGAAGCAGTGCCAACGATCTAGAGATCTTCAGACTTTTGGAAAGGAGACTTAGAGTAATCACTAGGGAGTTGTTTCTGTTACATTTTAAAACTATTGAATATTAATAAGAACTGCTTCAACAACAAGATGGTTAGCAAGTTGAAAGGAACCTGAGAAAATAATCCAAGAGATACAAAGAGGCAGATGGGGAGGGGAAGTAGAGGAAAAAAGAATTAAGGTGCATTGTGTATATGCACCAACTTCCCATGGTGAATGGAATCATTATGTACTGAAAATATGTGCTAATAAAAATAAGAAATTTTAAAAAATTTCCCCATTTCTCTTCAGTCTTCTGATGATGAAATTGAGACCCAGAAAGGGGAGGTGGCTTTGCTAGTTACCTAACCTACCTCTCCTCAGTCCCAGAAATGATTTAGGTGGTAATGATGACATGAAAGTAGAAGCTGCATTGTTTGAGCACCTGGCATTTATTGATACCTTTAAAAGACACCATGTTCCCTACTTCTAGGTGTTCATCATACTCAGCCTCTTTTGAGATACAGGGAGATAAGATTTTCCATCCGATCTTGCAGTTATATTGGGTTAGGGTCCCTTGACTAAGTTCCAGCCAACAGAATGTAGGTCAGATTTACATCCGTTTCAGGCGTGGCTATAAAAGTCCTTGTGTAGCCTTTCAATTCTTTCCTTCCCTGAGACAGCGGTAACCACAGATAGGTAACTACAGGGCAGAGGAAAAATGGTCTGCCCACATCAATCTTATCATAAATAAGTACATAGTGCAACTAGTCACTGAGGAATATCTCTACTCCAGCAAAGCCTGATTTATTCTGACTAGTGTGGGTAGATCCTATGGTGATCCCATTCTAAAGCTGATGAAATAAAGGACTACTGAGGTTGAACAGCTAATCAATAGGCAGAGCCAGCATTCAAATCCAGGTAGTCATAATAGCTTATACTCCTTCTTTCATACCACAACTGCGAGGTAGAGGGAGAGAGGAGTAAGACAGAGAAACAGCAAAGACCACGACCTAACAGTGTAACTTTGAACAGGTTTCTTTGACTCTCTGGGTTCTGTTTGCTGTGCTAGGAAAGGGCAAGCCAAACATTTTACACCCCTCCTGCCCATCATCTTTGGAGAGTAATGAAGAAGTTGAGTGATGATAAGGAAAACAGCACTAGACTGGAATCGTGAGTTATGTCTGGGGTCTGCTGCCTACACTGCTGCCTACACTTGCTTGTGGAATCTTGGGCATGTCTCCTTTCCTTTGTGAGTTCTTCACAATCTGTAGCAGCAGGAGCAGCATCAGATGACATATGAGGGCTGTTGTGACGGTTATGAGATATGAGAATTTATAAACTAAAGTTGCATGCAATGCGGAGGGAGAACTGTGCTGATATGTTTTCAGGAGCTGTGGAACATTCTGAACCAGGACCTTGTTAGCATAGATAAATAATTCCTTTTGGATCATCTTGCTACTAAGGAGCTGAGAGGCAAAAATGGGTGAAAAACAGGGCATGTGGGTTTTCCCAGCGATGGATCAACGAAGTGATATTGGCTTAGCTTCATTCAAAAAAAAATCAAGGAGGAGGGGTGGATGAAGAGAGGATGAATTACTTAGTGTACCTATATACATGTGTTGAAATATCACCCTCAAGTTCTTAAAATGTACAATTAATATATGGTAATCAAAGATAAAGTAAAATATCAATAAGAAGGAAAGCATGGACTCTTCTGTCTCCTTTTCTTTTTCCTAGTTCTTTTAAATGTTGCTTTTCAGTCTGGCCTTTCCTGCAACTCCTTCTAGAATAGCTCCATCAGTTCCTTGTTGACTACTTTACTTTGTTCTTAGCACTCACTGTGCACTATCTGATAATACTGTGTGTTGTCCCTCTACAACAGGAGTAGACTGAGAGCAAGCACTTGTCTGATTTGTTCGTGGCAGCAACCTTACTTTCAGATCAGTGCTTCACATCCTGTGTTTGTTGAATAAATCAAATGAAGCACTGATTCATCACACAAATGGTTATTGTCCTACTCCTCTTGTGAAATGCATCCAGAGAGAGAATTCCCAAAAGAGCAAAGCATGAAGGTCCCTGCAGGATCAGGGGCTCCAAAAACTTTGTCAGAGAGGAAGTAGGGGTTAGAAAGATATAGAACTTTGAGAAATGGAGAAAAACACGCGCATTATCAATTGCATTTGCCATCTTGGGCTCTTCTGAACTCTATTTCTCCGACTCAGTCACATATGTTCTGGTCTACAGTTCTGGCACACCACAGGCTTGATCTCCAGAGGCCAGGTCCATGATTCACATTCTGTGTCACCAGCATCCAACAAAGAGATGTCATAAATAGGTGCTTTGTTAGTCTACACTGAGACAGTGAATCAAACTGAAAATTCCCTCTTTTTTAAGGGTCTCCTTGCTCTGCTTCCTAAATTTTTACTCTCTATTTCTAATTTCATTGTCTATCACCCCCACCTGCCAGAGGTATAGTCATCCTAAATCTCTCCCTCTTTTTTTTCTCCTGTTTCTGCTAGTAATTCCCATTTGATACTAATTTCCTTCATAAAGCCCTGTTCCCACTTAGGAAGAAATTTCTTATCTTCTTTTTAGGCATTTTTGTTTTTCAAGGACAAGAGCACTGTGTTATTCATTTCTTCTTCAGTGCTTCCCACAGTGTCTGACACCATGTAATCATCATAGTAATGAAAATAATAATAATAATAATAGCAGCTATCTATCGCTTATTAAGTAGTCACTGGATGTCAAATGCAAATACTGTGTGAAAACTTTTACATGATTCATTTCATCTGAACCTATGAATTGGTGAGTTACCACTCCCATCCTACAGATAATAAAATGTTAAGTAGTAGAGTACAGAAGGCAAAAGTCAGAATATTCACCCATCTAAATATTAACTGAACTGAATTAGAGAAGGGAAAAAAAAAGATGAAGCAGATTGAACTGCTGTTTCCTCAGTACTGGGGCTATGTATGTGTACGTGTGTGTGTGTGTATGTGTATGTGTGTGTGCACGTGTGCCTCTGTGTTTTACTTCAGCATAAAAAATTCTATTTTCCTAGCACTTACAATCATTAACACGACATAGCCAAATCCAAACATAATACCATGATACTCATTGAACTTTTAAAAAGCCAATGAAATAAGAATTTCTGTGAAGCTGTTAACTTGACTCTGGGAAAACCCCACAATTCAGGAGCATCCTCTACTCCTGCAGATACAAGTATCACTTGGGTTGTTGACCTCATCCCTGAGCAGAAATTGTAAAACCCCACTTGAGTTGCAAATTAATATGCAATTACGATTTTGGCAAGTGCCCCAAGGAAACCCAAAAGGGCTTAATTGAGTGGTACTTTCCCATGTGCCCATCCTCAGACAAATAGGACAAAACACTTTCAGATGCACCCTGGTTCCAGACAGCAGAGGGAAGGCTGGTTTAATCTCTGGGAATGAGGGTACTGACATCTGAGATGTGGTGACGGGAATTCAACCCGACAAGTGTGTGCTATTTGGGTTTGCTAAGCTTCAGTGGGAAATCACACCATTCAGGAGCTTACAGTGTAGAAGAGAAGAGAGAAAAAACAAATCTTACCACAATTAAGATAACAAAATGTCATAAGTCTCCCCAAGTGTGATTCTTGGAAACCCAGTCAGACTAGCAATTCAGTCTATATGAGAGAAGGCAGGAAAAGTTGGTCTCAACCTTGGAACCACATGAGCCTTGAACTTGTGCTATGCAGCAATGAGGACAGAGTCAATTCAGAGATGAGAATGCAGGGCAACTTTATGTTCAGGATAATCAAGATAACAGTTAATGAAAACTGTCACAGAATATTATGGCTTATATCTAGTTCCCCCAAGAGCCTCATGTGCTCATAGACAGATATTTTGGATTATGGGGTTACTATACTTTACTGTTAGGAGGTGGGGCCAAGTTAGAGGCAGGTCACTGGGAGTATGACCTATATGGATATGTCTACCTCCTTGGCTCCTCATTTCTGTCTCTGCTTTATGGTCACCATGACATGAACAGCTTTTCTTGCATCATGCTTCTCTGCCATGCCATTTCCTGTCTTTGAGCCAGCCAACAATGGACTATAACTGTTAGCTAAAATAAACCTCTTTTCCTTTAAGTTGCAAGTGTCAGGTATCATGTCTCAGTGATGAAAAAGTGACTAAGAGATTTTGGTACCAGGAATGGAGTCATTGCTGTGATTTACCTGATCATATGGTTTAGAAGCCTTTGGAACTGGTTATGGGAAAAGTTTGAAAAGGTTTGGTAATGCCAACTAGAGAAGCTCTAGAATGTTCTAAATTGAGCATGATGGAAGGTTCTCATTGGAACTCAAAAGACCAGCATGCTGTCAGAAATGAATATGATAAGGGCTGGGCTCAGGAGGTTTCAGTTGGGAATAAGGACTGCATTGGTAGTTGGACTTGAACCAATTTGTCTACATTTTGCCCATGTACTGAGACTTTGCAGGAGACTGAAATTAAAGGTAGCAGAAAGACAGAGGAAACTTTAAGGCAACCCAACATTCAGGCTATAGCATTCAGGGTACTGATGGTGGCTTTTAGATAGGTTTATAATAACAGTCAGGAGCAAAAATCCCATCTGGGAAGTTTAACCACAAAGGAAGCACCTTTAAAGGTGGTGTCTTGGAAAGTGACTTTGTCGAAAAAGATTAAAAATAAGCCAAGTAATTTGCATCAAGACAATAGGAAGGATACCTTGAGGGCATCCTAGGATTCCACAAGAGCCCAGTCATTTCAGGATCAAGGGTGCAAAGCTGTAAATCTTTCATTGGAGAAAAGTCTCAGGTGCTCTGCTTGAGAAGGGCCATCCAGAGTATTGATCCCCTGGGATTTCTTTCACAATGCTCAGTCATCTAGGCACTTGGAGGATGCTGCATCCATGATCCAAGGTAACCCAGCTACTTCTTGAGCTAGTATCACACCTTGGTACTGGTTTTATAAGCATGTGGAACGTAAGAGTTGAGGCTCAGAGAGGCTTCCACCTAGATTTCACAAGAAATCTGGAAGCCAGACCTGCGCCTCTGAGAGGCCAGTGTGTGAAGCTATGAGAGTGGAACCAAAGATACAGTGGAGACACCAGGAAGTCGGAGATTCCAGGAAGATGTAACATCTCAGGAAAGCTACAGGCGGTTACAAAACTACCCCAAAAAAGAAGCCATAAGAACTGCAACCTGCAATGCTGCATGGTTGTAGCTAATTAAAGCCTTTGAATTCACATGTCACCACACCTTGCCCTGGGTGCTAGCGATGGAACTATTAGATTAAGTGCTTGCCCTGCTGGGTTTTGGTGCTAATTTGGTCTAGCAGAGAAAACTTTAAGACAGTTCGACTTTCAGGCTGTGGCATGAATACAACTGATGACTTTTAGGTAGGTTTATACTGAAAGTCAGGAGTTGATTTCATTCTATTCATCTATTTCTCCATTTTTATTAGTATACTCATCATGGGGATTTGGTACCTGTACATAACATATTTTACTTTTTTATTACTTTTTCTCCTCCTTCTTTCCTCCTCCATCTCTTCATCCCCTTCCTGTTTCCTATTCCATTTTATTACTTTCTTTTTGATTTTTACAAGGGCTCAAAGCTAAGAGTTTGCCCTTAATCTCAGAGGAGATTGTAGACTTAGAGTTTTTTGCAATGCTGAAACTGTTAAGAATTTAGCAATTCTTAGAGATGGACTAAATGTATTTTGCATAAAGAGATGAACATGAGTATTTTGGCATCCAGGGACACAATGTTACACTTTATATCTGGATGTTCCTAACAGCTTGATGTACTCATAGTTGAAGTGCTTGGAAAGTGATTGGATTATTAGGGGGCAACCACTGACTTGCTGTTAGGAGGGGGCCAGGTAAGAAGTGGATCATTTGATGTTTAACCTGGAAATGTTTTTCCTTGGAACCAGCCAACCATGGACTATCATAATAAACCTCTCTTCCTTTAAATTGTAGGTGTCAGGTAATGTGTGTCAGTAATAAAAATTAACACTCATCCTGAACAAAAATAATCTTCTAATATGACACAAATTTAAATAAAGAAAAGGGAAAATTTTATGGAGTATTTGTACAACCCTGCAATTTAGGGAAACAAGGGAAGAAATTCAAAAGTCTAAAAGGAAAATACAATTCAATGCATAAATGTTTACAATTTGTGTATGCTATCATATTGTAAAGAAAGTTCAAAAAATCAAAATAAAACAAATATTTCTGGAGAAATATCTGCAGCATATATGGAACAAGGTTATAGGTAGCTATGTCAATGTGTTTTTGTATAAAGTCTTACACAAACTGGTAGGAGAAAGTCAATAAATAAAAAAATTGATGAAAATTATGGACAAGAAATTCATGGAAGAAAACATGTAAGTAACCAATAATCATGTAGAAGATGCACATCTGACTGGTAGCCAGGGAAATGAAAATTAAAACAACAACGAGATACTGCTTTTTACTACCTAGATTGGTAAATTCTGTAGATGGATAAAATATCTACTTATAAGGAAGATATAGGGCTACAGGGAGTCCCAAACAGTCCTGGTAGGAGTACAGATTAGTAGCAGTTTTGGAAAGTTACCTGAAAATATTTTTAAAATACTACAAATAACGTTTGGCTCTAGAAATGTCTACACTACACTAAAAATATAGGTCTATAAGGATTTATTTATAATGAAGTTTATTGCAGCAAATTACACAAAACTTCAACAAAAGAAACCTGGAAATAATTTTAATGTCCATTGATGTGAGATTCATGAGCAAATAGTAGTATATTATTATTTTACATGTTAATTTTAAATTTTTAAATAAATTTCAGCCTGGAAAATGGTTGCAAGGTACAATTAAATAAGCAAACCAAGACAAACATATACATTATAATTTGAAGATGAAAACAAATAGCATAACATTATTTGCACATATATGCATATTTTATGGGCATGGAAAAAGTGTTGAAAATGGAGTAGGTTGAGGGATAAATGTGAAATTTTTATTTATTCATTTTAATGAGAATACATATATATTGCTTTTGTAATTATTAAAAAGAAATAATGCGAATATGAAAGGAAAACCATGGAGAATGCATGAATAAATTACAATAGCTATCATGTAGACACAAGGTAATATGCTGTTTGATCCAGGAACGATTCTCTAAGAGGCTGGGTAATCCATGTCAGGGTCGCTGTGCAAGGGATTCCTGTCATGGGTAGGAGTTCTGTTTGAAGACACTGAAATCATTCTCTAGCTCTAAGACTTTTTGGTTGGATTAGAGGACAATAAGGACAATGCAGAGTCATGGAAAATCAATAAAGGGGAGACTTTCAAAGAATATACAATGACTCTAGTAGAGGAATTCCACAGTGAAGTAGTGCAAGGAAGGCTAAAGGCCACCAGGTAAGGAGCAGCAAGTCTCTGGAAGCCTATGAAGGAATACCCTAGCAAGTCTACAACAGCCTGGGACTGGATGACTGTGCACAGTGGAGGGTGATTGTGTCTGGCTTGGGGACAGAGACCTACCTCTGTGACACAGTGGGAGGGGATGACAAAACACAGGACCTTATGCTGAATGGTTCAGTCTTTGGAAATAAGCAGATTTTGGTTTGAGATGTGGGCTGCTGTCTCTCCAGCTTTACCTGTCTAAACTGTAGACTCTTACTAAGTAGAAATATGTAACGCCTTCTTTGCAGCCTTGTGCTTACTAGAAAAATACACACTGTTATGACTAGAAAAGGTAGGAGTGAAGAGGGTGAAGAGGAAAGATTAAGTGTAGTGTCAGTAAACTCTAGGCTGGAAGCAGGTGAG
Organism: Cuniculus paca; assembly: GCA_004365215.1. Classification (NCBI taxonomy): domain Eukaryota; kingdom Metazoa; phylum Chordata; class Mammalia; order Rodentia; family Cuniculidae; genus Cuniculus; species Cuniculus paca. The sequence goes on along the minus strand of RJWT010005600.1, from coordinate 19,536 downwards.
AGCAGACTGCTAACCTAAAAAGTAGAAGGACAGAGAGAAGATTAGTGTTGGGCAAACATGAGCACATTCACAGAAAGGCTACTGATGTGCATAAAAAACTTGTTAAATGATATCATCCAGAGGCTGTGTTATGGATTAAAAACTGGTGGTCAGTTTAACACCGGCTGAATTAAATCAGCATGGTGTTGTGTGTAGATGGCCCACCTGAGGAAAGTTGTCAGCATAAAAGGAGACATGGAGAGGAAGAGTGTAGTGTTGTGGATTCTCCTGGGTTGTTATTTGGAGCTGTTGCTTCTCCTGGAGGAGCTTGTCATAGCTAGCTTCACTGATACGAACTTGGCCATTATCTTCGGATGAACTTGAGACCTTGTCACTGAGAGTGGCTGTGGTTCACTTTGGGGGAGCTCTGGTCCTTACTTCCTGGCTCTGGAGGGGAAAATGAGTGCTGTATAATCTCCAGGAGAAGCTTGTCACACTGGCTTCCTGATATGTACTCGACTATTCTCATTGTTGGAAAAGCACAGCACTTCATTGTTGCTGAGGATGGCTGTGGTACTTTTCAGGGGAGCCTCGGTCCTTATTTTGAGCATCACTTCTTGCTTCCACTGCAGAACCCTCAACCTGGTATAGATCCTTTACTCTGCCAGCATAGAATTTCTAGCTACCACCGCTGACCTTTGGGCCTTCCCAGGGCAGATCCATAAAATAGACTTGCATGAGTCACTGTAATGGGCTCTAGGTTTTCAGCTGAACTCACGCAGGTTATTGCTGTGGGATCTAGGTCCTCACCTGGATTTTCTAGGTCTTTAGTGTTGTGGACAGATTTTCTGCATTTTCTTGTATTTTTAACTCCGGGTGACTATCATAAAATATTATAAATTCTGTTACGTATGTAATTGTTCTCCCTGACTACAACAGCCTGAGACTGGATGACAGTGCACAGTGGAGGGTACTTGGGTCTGGCTTGGGGACAGAGGCCTACTTCTCTGAAACAGTAGGAGGGGATGACAAAACATAGGACCTTATGCTGAATGGTTCAATCTTTGGAGATAAGTGGATTTTGGTTTGAGATGTGGGTTGCTGTCTCTCCAGTTTTACCTGTCTAAGCTGTAGACTCTTATTAAGCAGAAATAATTAATGCCTTCTTTGCAGCCTTGTGCTTACTAGAAAAATACACACTGTTAGGACTTAAATCTTGTCCCCCAAAGCCTCATGTGCTCATAGGGGGTGTTTTGGGAGTGACTGGATCATGAATATGTGATACTGTTTCATGGGTATGTCGTACTGGACCAGTCCCCTGGTGGGTTCGGCATATTTCTGGGTGTGCATGATGGAGTTACTGAAGAGGGAAGACGCACCCTGAGTGTGGGCGGCACCAATCAATAGGCTTGTACCCTGGGTGGAATAAAAAGGGAAAAAAGAAGAAAGTCTTGGTGGCTTTCTGCCTGCCATACCATGGACTGTTTCCCCTCTGCCATGTCTGTGTGCCATACTGCCATCCAACTGTGAACTGAAATGTCTACGAATTGTCAGCTAAAGTACACTTCTCATCCTTTAACTTGTGGGTTTTTGGTACTGTGTCTCAGCAATGAGAAAGTAGGACAGATGCATAGTACTGACCTATAGCTGACAATTAGTAAATGATAACAGCAGTTATTGCCTAAGAGATGGCACGGTGTAGGGAGCAGGAGTGCCCTTGAAATCACACAGCCTAGGAGCTGGGGTTGGAGTCAGGCCTGAGTCCTTAGTTTCTATCCATGGAGAACCTCAAGGAGGTTGTTTTCTTCATCTGTTAATTGGGGCCACAAACACAAGGTTGTTGCAAAGTTCAAAAATAAAGTTGGGCAAGTATTATTCCTGGAACAAAGAAACTTTAACACGGAGAAGCTATTATTGCTTTTTTTTTTTTAAATCATCCTTTTCCTAGGAGGTGAGATGGGATGAGAGTCTTTGTAATACACTAGGAAAAGTCTGAGAAATAAACGGTTTTCCTAGTGGCAGAGAGGCCCTCCTCAATTAACAGGGTGTGCTCTGGCTGGTATTCATGGCTTCCTGTATTTGGGAGTCAATAACAGAGCTGAGCACGAAGTGAGGGTGAGGGGCTGGGTAAGGATGGTTGCTTCACTTGACCACTCCCCACTTTACCTTGTGATGAATCTGTTTTTGAGCATTTCTGTTTTATAGACATTTCTCTGCTAATTTGTGATATTAAATGGGAGATGCAGAAAACTTTCCAGGTGGGATTAGGATTTGATCACTTGATTCCTGTGTGATACTGAACACAGGGTTGTATGAGTATTAGGTTCTTATCTGTAAGATATCTAATAACACTCACATTACGATTCAATAAGGATTAGTTGATGCCAAGCCAAGCATTTGGTATATGCTCAGTAAAGCTGAAGTTTGTTTCCCTTGGATGCTAATGAGGGACCTTGTCTCATTCCCCTCTGATTCTTCACAGCCTACCATCAGGCCTGGCCCAAGGAAGGTACATTTTATAAGTAACATTTTAAGAATAATTCTTCATCAGTAAAGGGATAAAAGAATGAGCTAATGAGCCGATGAACTCTGCTGAGGACAATGTCAAAATAGATGATCCCTGTAGACATCAGTCCACTGCATGTTTGCAACCACGTGGTTCTGGTCTCAGGAAGCACAGTACCTAAGAGACCCTCTTTCCTGCCATCAGTGATAGTGATAAAACAATAAATTACTTTACAGCCGGCAGTAATTAGACAAGAAGGTAGTTGCAGCTTTCTCTCTTTCAGATCTCTGGGATCGTTTACAGGGCTCAGAGGACAGTCATTTCCTACCACCCCTGCATCTGTGCTGGTTCTTGCTGTCTTGGACCCAATGGACCAGAGTTGGGGTGGGGGAGGCAAATGTGGGCTGGCTGTTATGGCCTCCTCAGCAGATCCCAGGCCAACTGAGAGACTCCAGCAGTGTCCTGGTGTCCCAGACAAATACATAAGATCTATGAGCTATGCATATTTTGTCCTATCCTTTCTCTGGCTCTCTTCATCTTGGTTCTATAAAATGGAAAGTTTACATGAAATGACCTATAGGGTTCTTACCATTGTTGAAATCCTATACCTATATCCATATTTTTGAAGTGAGTATTACTTAGATTTTAGCTCCACAAAGAAAGAGCCTAGTAGGTTTTCCAGAGGTCTGTTCTGTAGCCCCAGATGGTTATGGATGCTGTACTAACTTTAACAACCTCAGCTGATGATAAATATTACACATGTTAAGCTTACTGTAAAAGGATCCTCAGGAGCCTTTGACTTTAGAGCTTATATCCCCATGACCTACTGGCTTTGTTTGGCTTCCATCACTCCTAAACATTCTTAAATCCTTTATGAATGGAAAACACATCCTGATTTACTAATTCTTTTTGCTACTCTGCTTCTTAAGACCTCTGATTTTGTAACTCTTGAAAGTCAAATCTTGTCATTCGAGTCTTGTTATCCTATGTACAAGTCATTGGCTCAGAAGGAAGGGAAATGACTTCTCCAAGACACCTCAGCTGGCACTCCAACAAGTTTTTTTTGTTGTTGTTATTTATTTGATTTTTGTTTGTTTGCAGTGCTTGGAATCGAAGTCAGGGCCTCACCTGTGCTGGGCAAACACTACCACTGAGCTATAAACCTCATCTTCCAACATGAACTGACTATCTACCTGAGCTTCTTCCTTTATAGCAATCTAGAGAGAGGCTCAGGCTCAAGCACCTTAGGATGGGAAGTCTTTGGACATAAGCTGCCCTGGGGGTGTCTGACAGTGGAGTCTTCCCAGAAGTCTGTTTTAATGGGAAGAACAGAAAATGAGAACAAAAAGACAAGTCTCAGGTGTTATTTGCTTCTGCTTCTTTATCTGCTGAAAATAGGATGATCTACTGTGCTCACTGCCTTGAAGATCTTGGGGATGCTAAGTAAAAAAGTGCTTGGGATGGAGTCTATAGGTTTTCAGGATATAATGACCTTTCCCCTGGGATCCCTTGACTCTGGATGTGGGGTTGATTGTGTTTTACTTTCCTGATCGCCCAGATTGCAATAATAGCATGCATTCTTGCTTTCAGTTTCACTAAAAGGGGAGATTTACATAAAACTGCTTTAGTGTTTTGAGTTCTTTAGGAAGAGTGAGGTGGACATGCTAAGGCACAGTCTTCAGAATGCCTCAGTATCTATTTCCTCCTTGTATCTCCCACCTCTGAAACAGCCTCCTGCTAGGATGGACTTTGGACCTGATACAATTCCCCAGAGTTTGCATAATGCGGAGAAAGCATTTACTTTCATAGTCCTTACTCTCTCTAGGCTGAAATGCCTCTTCCTTTCCTGCAAATATCCCAGCACAGATGCATCACATTTCTGACAACACATTCTCTCACCCAACAGATTGGAATGATCATTTAAAAGCTCTGAGTGAAAGCTCAAGCTTCTGATTGATCCGATAATATTGTCTCGTTCCCATTTTAAGCTACCTGTTCTTTAAATTGCATATAAAAATACAGTCCATGAAATATTAATACACTAATGAATAATACACTAACAATTTGAATCACGCCAACCCACCCAAAGATTTTTCATCTTCTGCATGTTTCATCCGAGACACTTGGTATATATACTGAATAATCGTTAGGATGATGAAAACGATAATAGCAATG
>RJWT010005600.1:0-14776 GCA_004365215.1 Cuniculus paca | reverse complement strand
AGCTGCTTATTGCCCTGTGAACTCTTTTAGCCTTCTAGTTTCCGTTCAGAAAACAGTACAATAACTTCCCCACAGAATTAGGTGAAGATTAGGGCAGATCATGTACATAAAAATGCCTGACCTGGGGCCTGACTCCTGGGGGGTATTCAACGAAAGGTTTCCTTCTCCAAAGCACAGTTGGGGTACCTATTGTGGCTCTTTAAAAGCAAGTTTCCTTCCCCTAATATTTTAAGGTTTAAACTTTGAAAAGGCTGGTTCAAAAAATCCAGTCTTTTTCTTCTTATCTGTGGATATGGAAGTACTTCTCAGACCACTGGAATTTTAGGATCTCTGATTTCTGAATTGGGGGTATCATGGCTCCCATAACTCCAGATATGGACACATAGAAACATGCATAGCATGCCAAGAAGGGACTTTGTACACAAGTGAGTATAAGTTTTTAATTGTGAAGATTAGTGGGTGAAAAAGATCTGTTATTTTGTGATAAGAATTTAAAATGGGATTTATTTTGTGAAGTGTGAATTTTTGCCTTAAAATGGAAAACAAATGCCTTTATTCATCCATTCTTTCACTTACTAGTCTTTTATTTAGAGTTGACCACAAGCTAGTCATAATGCTATCAACTCTGAAGATGTGAGGACACAATCTAGATGGAGGGATGACAGGCTAAACTGATAACTAGTTAAGCAGGAGGAAAAATGCAAACATAGAAAACAAAGTACTACTGGAATGATTGATCACAGTTGACAGCTGTGACCAGGAGCTACATAGCATTTAGATTAGAAAAGGTAGGGAAGTGTGTTCTGTGTTTAAATCATAGTGCTAGTACCAAGCAAAGTGATAAATGTTGCAAGGTGGTGGCAATAGAGTGTGTGTTGTGGGCATCCTTCTGCACCAGGATGCTGACTGGGTATGATTCTAGTTGCTGTCAGTCTTTGACTGCAAAGCAAGTTCAAGTACACTTTGAAGAGGCTTTACCTAGGTTGCCCCATTTGATCATCTTAACAACCCTGCAAACTATACACGGTTGTTCCTAAACAGAAATTCTGAGAGGTAATGAATAGACAGTAACCTACAGAATTTTATTTTGTCTTATGGTTCAAAGGCTCTGAGCTCTGCTAGATTCTAAGGCATTGCTTTAAAGGGAAAACAGAAAGGAACAGACAAGCCCTTGTACCTATGGACTAACTGTGAGATAAAGATGCCTTATGTGAGCTAAAGTTTGAAAGTTTTAGGCAAGATATGATTAGCCCCAACTTGGAGACAGGTAAGATACAAAGTTCACAGCTGGGGCGAAGCTTAACAGGGGAGGCACTTTTTGAATTAGTCTTCAAATATGAGTAGGACTTTGATAAGCTGAGAAGACAAAAAGGGGACAGCAGTTGAGTGGAAATGGAGAGCCTGACACGTGCACACTGGGCACTGGCGTTAGGCTATGAGATTAAGAGGAGGAGGTAGGGAGGAGGAAATAGAGGTAGAAGAAACTGGAAAGGACTTTAAACTTGGCTTCAGGACACAAAAATCTTCATGGTATTTCTTTTTCTGAGTAAATGTGACAATTTGGTTAGGCAAGGCTTTCAAACTTCTTTATTTTAACCTTTTTTCCCCTTCAGTCAAGAATGGTCCAAGAAATTGTCATGAAAGAAAGTCTGGTGCTATGAAAATAGCATTGAGAAGTTGCTAATGGAAAAACAGTCTGTAAATATGGGGAATTATATTGTAAAAGACAATAGCAACTCAGCTTGGGACGGTACGTAATCATGGGGAGGAGGGAATGAACTTGACTCTCACATGCCTGTCAGTCACTTTCTCTACCAGGCAGCAGATATCAGTTTCTGTCTCACCATAAAACTCAGCTCACTACTACTTAAACTGCCACTGTTTAAGCATTTAGTAGCTGGGAGGGAGCTTCAGACACCTGATGCTAGTACACTGGTCACTTTTTGACCGAACCAATCAAAAAGTGGGAATACTATTATTTTTGCCATGGTAATGTCATTTTGCCTTCATGGATCTCAGTTCCCTATAAACAAAACAAGGAAAACATGAAATGTTTTCTACAGTTGTCTCCAGTGTAATATTCCATAGCAGTGGAAAATAACAACTCATCCAAGGTCACCTGTTCTTGCTTGACATTTCTCAAGATATTGTTTCTTAGCATGCTAATGTGTAAAAACGAAAATGAAAAACACCCCCACCCCACAATCAACACACAACAAAGAGAGACAAAATAATGAGGGAGAGAGTCAATAATCAAAGTGTGCTAAATAAAATCAGACAGGGTTCATTACCCGGAGCCTTCAGTGAAGCCTTCTCCTCATGGAGAATCTCCAGGAGGATAAAATGCAGAACTCTTTCAGAATTTATTTGTCCATATAATCACATTTCTCCCTGAGCTCGTGGTCAGTGAATCACACTTGGAGAAATGCTATACTTGGTTTTGCCTAATGGGCTCAAACTCTGGGTAGTTCCTTTTGAGTCTCAGAACTAAGAACAGGGTAAAGAGAGGGAGAGAGGGAGAGAGGGAAAAAGGAAGAGAGGAAAAGGGGAAAACGGAGAGAAAGGGAGAAGGAGAGGCAGATGGAGAACCCAAAGATCTCTAGATCCAGTGACATCATGTTTTAAGTCCATTCTGACAATTTTCATACTGTAAGTCTAGACAAGTCACTGCCTCTCTCCTTCCTCATCATCAGTGATCTCAGTGCCCCTTTTGGTTCTAATACTCCATGAATACATACTTTTCTGTAACTTGTTCGTTTATTCTTTCACCAAGCAAACAAATGCTGTATGTGCAGAGCAGAGGCTGCATGCTAGCAACTGGAAACATATTTTAAAAATAATACCCAGTGCCTTCACTGGAGGACGATGGCTCAGGCTGGTGGGAGAGAAAGACACAGGCACACGCACTCACAGTGCATTGTGATCAGTGTCTGTGGCCAGGGGTATCACAGACAGCATCTCACCAGCTGGTGAGGGGACAGTTAGAGAAGGTTTGGTTGAGGCAATGACATGCAACGGATGAATAGGAATGAATATGCTGGTCAGTGAGCTCAGGATAAAGGAGTACCACAGATGAGGCACAGAGAGAGGACTGTGCCTCTCTCTGGAGAGAGGCACACATTTTGGCAACAGTAACAGGAGCAGCAGCAGAAGCAACAGCTATGATATTTCTGCCTGGCCAGAGATAAATGCTTTATATTCATTAATCTCTAATTCCTACAATCCTTTACAAAAATTATCCTGATTTTATAGGTGAGGCAATAACAGCCAATTCATTTTGTTTTGGGGAGATTTTCTTCTACATATGGTTATCTTTCAGCTAATCCCACATTATCTGTCCATTTCCTTTATATGTATGTGCTTTAAACCCATGATTCATTTTTTCTTTTCATTCATGTTACTTCTGAGTGCTTCCTCCCAACTCTACTAAAGGTAGGCAATGAAAACTACTTTCAATATTAGACAAAACATTAGAATGCACAGAGATCATGATGTACTTCAAACCCAAAATGAGTAAACTGTAGATTTTTCATGCAACTGCTCTCCCCTCCATTGGGGTAGGTAATTGCAATTCAGGTTTAATTAGCCCATGTCCTTCCCAATTTTGGAAAGGCTTGGGCATTTTTTATATTAATGTATTCAATCATCAAACATGTCTTAAAAACCTATCCCATGCCAGACACCAAATGAAACATTTCAGGGATTATCTCCAATCCTTTTTAACTCAATGCCAGTAGAACCTCTTCCAGGAAGTTTTTCTGGCTCCACTCTACCACCTCTGCAACATGCTGGGCCAGGAGACTTTCTCTCTGCTCCCAAATTGCTCTGCACCTGGCTTAATCATAATACTTTGTCACTGAAACATAATTGTCTGGTTACTTACTTGAAGTGGTTGGTTTGATGTGTGTGAGGGGAGAGATGGTGTGTGTATTTTAACTGCTGTATTTCCAATGCCTAGCACATGGCCTGGTTGCACAATAGGTCTAACCAATAGCTATTGATCCAGTGGAAGGACTTTTAGTGATTTTAATACAGAGACTGTGTCTAACATTTGAATAATCCCAAATGCTTACCAGTGTGACAGGCACAGAGTAGGAGTTCCTTAGAAATTTGTTGACTAAAATGAATGACTATAAGAGCAATGCTGTCACAAGAAGATTATAATCTAGCACAGGGCATAGGCTATTCGTTGTCCGGCATCTATGCTCTTTATCAGGCTAAAGGACTTCTGTCCTTTCTCTTTGTGGGCCATGTAGTCTGGAGGGGCCTCCACACCCTGCTATGAGGACAGAGTAGATCATTCCAGAAATCAACTTAGAGGTGGACACAGGAACCAGTACTTAGGTAGAGAGAAAATATGAGTCCCTGTTCTTGAGAGTAAAAGGAGCAGAGGGGTTCTAACGGTGTTTGAAGTAAGGGTATGAAGCTTGAAGCTTTTGCTATGTTAGGAAAGCAAACTAAGAGTCGAGCTAACCTATGAAGGGAAGGGAAGAGAAAGAGAAGCTGAGAGGTCACCCCTAACTCAGATATGAGCCAGTGTGTTTCTTTGCATAGTTAATGGTGGTAAAAATTGCAGTTGTCTGAGATTTTTAACGTTGTTCCAACTGATAGACATGCAGGAAGAGGCTTCCAGATAAAGTGGTGAAGGAATTCTGAAAAGAGAGTGGTCATTTCACTGCGTATCTCAGGAGACAGGAGAAAATGTTTCAATCAGGCCATCAAAGCAGACAATCATTCTGACTGAGAGCGAGCTAAGAATCATGTGGAAATGTTTAAATCAGGCCTTGGGAGATAAAGAGGATCTAGCAATCCATGTAGGTGGTTATCACCAGAAGAGTAGTAGCAGCAGTTATGAGACCAAAACATAGAGAACACTTGAGTATAAATATTTAGCTAGAAGCTGAGATCCATCTTGACAGGACTGAAGCAAGGATAGATAGAGGCAAACTCAGAGAGGCCTTCAATATCAGGCAGTGCATATGGTCTCTGAAGGAAATCTTCATCTCTCTTCTTGGGAGGTATGATGTGGACTGGTATGGTCCCCTCCAAGGTCTACTGACTGTGTGCTGTTACCTAAATGGAACCTCCTGAATTCATCTTAAGACTCTTTGAATCAGAAGCAAGGCCCACACCTGCTGGCTTTAAGAGACTACTTTAGATTCTCTCCTCTATCTTGTCTCTTACCTGGTACCACATGAAGATTTCCCTACTGATGATTTGTAGGGAGATGGAAGGTAAGCAGAATACAGAGGTACCAGTGAAAAGGCCCTTTTGAAATCACAGAACCCAACGATAAGTGAACTAAATCAGACGTTACAAGGTTAAATATGGTGTGGTTTATCTTACATGAGAAACCTGAAATATAAATAAACAACAAAAGAAAACATAGAGAATAGGAAACAGGGAGATCTTGTGCAATTGGGAAGGGAACCAAAAGATGGGGGCAGAGAAAGAGGATACAAAAATAATTAAAGATGTGTCAGGTACATGTGCTTACTTTCCACCTTGAATATAATCATTACATACCACAAACACTTACTAATAAAAAATTAAAAAAAGATAATCTCCCCACAATTACAGTGAGATTAGTGAAAAGAGAGGAGGAAAAAAGAACCAGAAAGAGTGCTGCGAAGATCCTCGTATTTGTCAGGGCCATGGTACTATGGTTTGGATGTGGTTTTTCCTTTCCAAAATTCAGATGAAAACCTTACTCCCCAATGCAGCAGTATTGAGAGGGAATGAAAGCTTCTTTAGGAGGTGAATAGGTAATGGGGGCATCACCCTCATGAATAGATTAATGTTGTTCATGTGGAAATGAGGTACTTTTCAAAGGAAAGCATTGTTATAAAAGACGGTTCAGCTTTCTTGACTTTCTCTTGCTTCCTCTCTCCCCACATGACCTATTTTGCCCTCCTATCATGTTGTGACATAGTACCAAGGTCTCACAAGAAGCCAAAAATATGCCATTGCCATGAGCTTGGTCTTCCCAACCTCTATTTGTTTAATAAATAACCCAGTTTCAAGTACTTTCTTGAACAGGAGATAGACTAAGACATGTGGTAAAGAAGAAATAGGCCTTATGACAATCAGGACTTTTCCAGAACTACAGACCTCCCTGATACAGAGGATGGATGTTCAACTTCCACCCAGTCTGCTGCCTGGAGCAAGGTGGGTGGTTCAGGATGTCACCACTCAGTTCAGCTCAAAGGACCCATATTTTTCAGTTGCCATTGTACCATGCAAATTAGCCTGTCCTGCTCATATGGCTCAGATAACAAGAGGAGACATCCAAAGGCCATTTGAGTTCCTGAGATTTGACTCTTTCCTTTGGCCATCAGGTGGGAAGTGACCTACTGGTATGTCCTTGCATCTGAGCCACCTCTCCCCTTTCTCCTGTTCTCCTTCCCTCATGTCAGCAGTAGTGGGGCTGATGTTCTCTTGGGAGCATTCCTGGCACCACCAACTTGATGATATCATGCTCCAGCTTGCCCAGGTGTGTCTCATATTCAGAGAAACTGGACTGTGGAGCTGGCTGGTATGGCCTGCCCCACGCTGTGCCCAGATGCTTCACAGGACACTGTCATGGTATGGGTATATTGAAGGTAGGGGATTTTGATCTTACTGGGACTAGAACACTTTGCCCTCATTGTTGGATCATGCTTGGCTCTTTGCTCAATTTGTAGTAGGGATAATTAGTATGTCAGATGCAGAGGGGTTGAAGTTAGTGGGTGAGTAATTCAATGAGGCCAACCTACTCAGAAGAATGATCCTAAAATCTCTAACAGGTATCATATCTTACTTATGAATCAACTAAAAAAGACTAATATTTTCATCCAGTTCATAATGAATATTATTGGTACTTAAAAGTGAGGCTATCAAAACTGATTTCCCTGGACTACTGTTTGGTGGTATCCCTTATTTGTGCATTTTTCCAACAAGACTGCAAACTCACTGAGATGATGTCTTTCTTGTCTATGTGAAGCAGCAATCTAGCTCTGAACAGTAATTGTCTCTAAATCTAGTATTGTACTTACCTCACTTGGGAAGAGTGAAGCAGCAAAACCTTCAAGTCCATTTTTAAATTTGTGGATGAAGGAAACAAAGCAGAACTTTATAAATCATTGTAAGGACTTTGGCTGGTGCATTAGTCAATTTTTCTTGTTTCTGAGACGAGATACCCAATGCTTAAAGTTAAGAGAGGAAAGGTTTATTTAGCTCACAGTTTTTAGAAGTTTCAGTCTATAATTGACTGACTCCAAGGCAGGGTGGCTTTGCAGAGAACAGTTTATAGTGGACAGAAGACAGAAAAATCAACAACCAACCTTAACAGCATCTTTCTGGCCCTTTATTATCCTATCCAGGATGCTGGGATTAGGGCGGTGCCAAACCAATCAGTGAACTGATCACACACCCTTAATTCCAGGATCACACATTCTAGATTCAACCACCTCTGAAAGGCTCCCACCCATGACTGTATGAGGCTTTGAGGAGATATCTAGACATAAACCATAACAGCTACATTTTAATTTGAATGAGTTGGGAACCCTTGGAAGGTCTTGAACAGAAGAGTGACAGTTTGCCTTATCCTTTAAAGGCATCATTTGGCTTCTTGTCAAGAATGCATTGTGGGGAATGGATGTTCAGGAAATGGACTGGGAGGCAATTTTAGTCATTCAGGTGAAAAACAACTGGGATTTGGACCATGGTGTGCTGAGAAATGGCATTGGCTGATGGAGCAGATGTGTGGAATAAAGAAAAGAAGTCAAGGATTACTCCAGTGTTTCTTGCTCAAATAAAGGAAGGTTGGTGCTGACCTGAACTGGGTTGGAGATTAGTGTGAGTGGGGGTTGATTTGAATAATGTCCCCTCAAGGATAGGAGAAGACTGCTGTCATTGGTTTTGTTTTCAGGCTCTCACAACACCTGAAAGCAGCAGCTTCTGATCCCTGCCTCTTCATCATCTCTATACGCTGCCTCTTTCCCCCAGGATGTCCTCATGTCTGTCAGACGCAGTGGGAAGGAAAATCAGGTTCTACCCAATTAGCTCATCTTAAGTGGATTTCACTGTGCATTTAATTAAACCTGTTATAATCGTGAAGGGTATTTTGATACATGGTACTTGATACAGAGTAATTAGACTACTGTGGGCATGTACATAAATATCTTTGGGCTGAGGTTTTAAGCTGGGCTCTGCTGCTATGGGTTTATGCGTGCTACCCTGCCAATAATTTCAAAGTCAATAATGTTTACACACTCATCATTTGCAGCCTTCCCAATCCTTCTGGCTGGTGGATTAATTGCAAGGTCATCTGATTAAGGCTTTCTCTGGCTTAGAGGAACAGTTTCTGATCCTGTTACTCTTCTGGTCAGATGATTTTATGTTTCCTCTCTCAGCGTAGAATAAAGGTCAGAACTTCATGAGTAAGTGTTTTGGTTCATACACAATTTATTCACTGTGCTTCTAGTATATTCTCAGTATTCAAAAGTATCCCCGCAGGACACCTACATCTCAATCTACTTCCACCCTTTGCTTCACCAATTACTCTACATTGGAATCACCTTGCCATTTATTCATCTCTGCCAGAATAGGGCAGGTTATGCTGTGGTAACAAATAGTCCTAATATCTCAGGGGCTTACTAAGTCAATATCTTTTGTTTGTTTTGCTCTCACTCTCTCACTCATTCTACATAGGCACTTCAGATCAGCTCCATATCCAGTTATCAGAGTCAAGGGAAAAAGAACACAATGGATCATATACTGGATTTTAATGCTTCTACCCAGAAGTGGCATATTAATTTTCATTAACATTTCTTTGGCCAAGAAAGTCACATGACCAAGTCTGCCATCAGTGTGTCAGGGAAGTGTAATCCTTTCCCAGGGAGAGAATCAGTGTTTGTGAAGAATAATGAAATCTGAAGCTGTATTATGGATCTTTCTATATTATAATGTTTCATGTTTATTTCCAAAGTGGTGGTCAGTATGTACTCACTTTCTAATAGAGTTTTTAAAGCTCTGCTTTCCAACTTTTATACATATTGAGCAGCAAAAACAATGTTTATTGTCATCTCTCTATTGACAGTGTCTACTAGGGTATTGCATTACTCAGATTTTTTGTTACTGGGACAAAATACCTTAGAAAATCAACTTAAAGGAAGAAAAGATTTATTTTGGCTCATGGTTTCAGAGGTGTCAGTCCATTTTTTCTGAGCTTATGGTGAGGCAGAGAAGCATGAAAGAAGGGTATGGCGGAGGAAAGCTCCTTATCTTGTGGCAGAGGAGGGAGAGAGAGGCAGAGACAAAAAAAGAGAGTAAGAGAACAAGAGCTAGAGACTGGGATGGGGATAATATACCCTTCAAAGGTATCCTCAGTCACCTACTTCCAACTAGGCCCTGGCTTCTAGATTTTCCATAATTTTCCAATAATACTATCAGTTAGGGACCAAATTTTAACACACGACATTTGGGTGACAGATTAAGAATCAAACTATAACAAGTGCTTTGTCCATTGGACACTTAATACATATTCTATGAACCACATGCTGCATTTCAACAATGCACTTCCCTGGAAAAAGCATTTGGGACTTAAGGAGCCTGAGAGAACTAGACCTGGCATATTTAGAAACACATATGATTCTGTTCAGTATTCAGTAATAGTTTTATCTGATTTGATCTCATTTGATCCTTATGTAGGTACTGTCGGTCCACAGGTACTGTTTTTATCCCCATGCAAACACAGAAACCCAGAGATAAACAAGGATGCTGACTGTCATAGTGAATGAAGTCAGTTTAGCACTACCTGTGAATTGACAGTGTTGAATAAAATGAGGATTATTCAATTCTGGCCAAAGGGATAGGCAAAAGTTTTCTACCTAAAAGGAGATTCCTTTGTTAATACAAAGGAATGGGGTAGGTCTAGTCTCAGAATCACCAATTACCTAGTAAATTCAGACAGATTCACTTAATTGTTTGAATTTACTCACTTCATGAATTCCTACATTCGGCTATTTTGTTAGGGAGAGCAGAGAAATGGGTCAATTGGAATGAAAGAGAAGTAGATAAAGAAAATGGGAAGAGAGGATAAAAACAGAAAACCAGTGTATCAGTGGGGATATTAAAAAGTAAACTTAAAAAATCATTATGTTGATTCAATATGTGATACTATTACGATCATGTTTGACTTATATCGGGTTACATGTTGATAAACCCACCTGAGTTGAAAATAAGTCAAAAACCTACCAAACATCAGAGTTTAGTCTAGCCTCCCTTAAATGTGCTCAGAACACTTACATTAACCTACACTTGAACAAAGCCAAAGGCTGTTTTATATACAGTAACCATGTGATTATGTGGCTAAGTTCTGTAACTTCCTACTGCTGTGTGGCATTCCACGAGTTTCCTATGCCACGGCATCAGCCCAGTGAAAGATCAAAATTCAAAGTATGATCCCTACTGAATGCATACTGCTTCTGCATCATCATGAAATAAAACAGTAAGTCAGGGTCTGTCTGTAATTGTAAGTATATATGTTAAGTATTAAAGATACAGAGATGGAAAAGAGCTAGTTGATACCCTTGAAGAAACCTCCCCCATGGAAGGGAGTAATAATTGTCACATAGGAGGTACAAGCCAGACACTTTGCGAGCAGAAGAGACGGAGGAGGGGAAGGCAAACCGAGTGAAAGCTGCTGATCCCAGCAGTATTACTCTAGTCCAGGAGGCTTATTAACCAGATTGTCAATAATGTCATGGTAAATGTTTCTAATGTTTTTTTAAAAGCCTCCAAGCATTTTATTGCATTTGACCCTTCATCTAATAAAGTTATCTGCCTACGCCAAGCGGTGTCAGCACGCCACTTAACGTAAGCAGTCAAGTCCATTCCAAGGTCCAGAAAGGGGAGGGGTTCCTTCATGGCAACACCCCTCCTCCTGTATGCCTGGTCCGATCCACATCCTCTTGCATAAATTCAAGCTGGGTCAAATCCAAGCTGTGCCCTGGGTTGTGATATGTGTACTCTTCCATGCCAGGTACTCACAGTATTTCTGCTAAAGAAGCAAAATACTATGAACCAGGAGGGGGTCTCTCAAGTCCACCAGTATGTTTGGGTTTACTTCATGGCCCCAGGCCCAAGCTCTAAATTCAGTCTGGGCGTCAGTCTCATCTTTAACGTGTTCATGACAGGTCTGTAATTTGTATGTCTCACTGCCAGGCAGCTTGAACCACTGATGGTACACGCATGACTGTCCCATTGGGAGTTTTTAAAAAATCAACTTTATTAGTAAAAAAGACCAATAAAAGTGATTACATCCATTCATGCCATCGTGGTACAAGTCACCTGATGAGACAGTCACACATGTACCACTGGTGGCTCAAGCTGGTGGTGATGTGTTACAACAGGCGTTATGAGCATCTGCTTAGGTGACTTCCTGTGGTTACCATGCATGTCTTAACATTTCTGTACTGCTAGCTCTGCACCACAGCACTAACTAAAACTCAAAACTTTCTTTGCACCAAGTACTAGGCTGAGCACTTTCTGTATGACTCAGCCTTCGCAGTTCCCAAGGTGAGTCACACATTTATTTCTGTCGTATGGATAAGGAAACTGAGGCTGCGCTCCTCAAAGGACCTATTCGATATGATATAACCACTGATGGCTAAGGCAGGACTTGATCCCAGGCTAATCATGCTCCTAATATAACACTTGATGATCATATTCACCACAAAGCAAGCAGAGAAGTAGTGCCTAAGCCAGGCTTTGAGAATTACTTGGGAAAGACACATTATAACTCTCTTGCTCTCACTTTCTCTCTGGCTCCATCTCTGCAAATTCTTATCCAGTATATCTAGCATGGTGTCTAAAAATAAGTATTTTTTAAACAAATGCGCCAGGTAATTTTGGTAACGTTAACACTTCAAATCACTTTTGGTACTTAAAATATATTATTCTCTTCTCAGGTTCTTGACACTGTCTGACATTTTAATCTAGCTAGTCATCCATTCATTCACCAACTCTGGATACCTATGTGCCAGACACTGATGATATGGGCTAGAGTAAGAACAGTTCTTAATTTGGAGGAGCTCATAGCTTAACTTGTCCAAATGGCCAATGAACCTCTACCTTCTTCGACTCTGCCTTACTGACAGCTATGTATCCTGGAGGCCTAGTGGGCACGTCTCTCTTTTGTTTCCAGCTCTTTGGTTTTCTCTTCTTTTAATTTTATACATTAAAGCTGTATAGCATATACACCTCTCTATATAACATATATATGCACATATGTTTGTAAATATGTACATATATGTATGTATATATGCTAAAACAGAGGCAAGAAAGTTACTATATTCAGTACCTCACCTTTTGTGTGTATGTGTGACAAGATCAATGACTCTTAGCAAACTATCATCATTAATTACAGTATTATCAATTCTAGTCTTCTTTTTTAATTTTATTTTTATTAGTACACAATTGCAGTCATCATGATTACATTCACTGTGGAGGATTAGTACCTGTACATTATATGTCTTACTTAATTCTTTCGACATCTGCTTCCCTTTTCCTCTCTTTTCCTGTATCTCTTCTTGCAGTGAATTAGATTTCTAGACTTATTCATGCTATATAACTGCAACTTTGTATCTTCTATACCTCCCCAACCCTAGTCCTCACCTTTTCAGGTACAGAAGTTAAGAGTAGGCCAGAGGAAAAGTTCTCGGTAAGGGCGGGCTAGGTCTTGCAGGGGTAATGCTCTCTCTTGAGCTCCTCCTTCCTGACAGCTAGTTTTGTGCGCATCTTTGTTTATCTTCCTGTTGCACCCCGGAAGATCTGCAATAACAAGCATCAGCAGCCATAATGGAGTCCATATCTTATCTCTCCCCTCTATCTGAGGAAGAGGTTTGGAAGTTTGGAGATGGGAGGGGAAAGAAGCAGCATCAAAAACAAGGGTTCTCCCAGAAAGTCATCTGTGATTTTCGGAGGAGCCTATGAGCCTTGAGAACTGGATACATACATCTAGTATGCCGTGTGTGTGTGTGTGTGTGTGTGTGTGTGTGTGTGTGTGTGTGTGTGTTTATTGGTAGAGGGTGGTAGGGGGCATAGCATGGTGGCCATAACAATCACAGAGTTTGCAAAACATTTGTGATTCACAAAGGTGAAGAGCTGTAGCTGTCCATTCCAGCAAAGGAGGATGAACATTCTCTTCGGAGAAGAGTTTCATTTGGCCTCAAAGTTTTCCTCAGTTTCTTACCCAAGAGTCTTAACTCATTTGGTCTTGGCCATCATTCTGTGGAGTAGTTATCAGTCACACTTGATGATTTGGGAATTTAAAGTCTTGATAGGAAAACTAACTTGACTCAAGTCCCACAGTTACCAAATGGCACAGGCAGGACCCACACCTAGATCATTCCACTGAGGGAAAGGGAAAATGTCTTATCTACTCTCAGTAAAAATGAGGGAATCAGTTAGTATGAATTCATAATGAGAATTCATCCCCAGTTTTTGAGCATGTAATATGAGCCAGTCCTTTGCACATAGTGTTTCACTTAACCTTTGCAAAAACCCTGAAAATTCAGTCAGACTTTCTGTTCTACAGATGAAGAAGATGGATCTCAGGGAGCTAAATCACACTGTCCAAGCTTCCACTGCTGTATGGTTGGGACTTTAACCTGGGATTATAGAAGTCTTCATTGTTCAGTCTCTTTACCTTTCTCACCTGTGTGGGTGACCTAGGGAATCTGTTGGGGAAAAAGCTGGCATCTGGCTGAGGCAGAGTGTTAAAGGAATGAAATGGTGGGGTACTAAACTTCTCTGACCTCAATTTTCTTATCTGTGAAATGGGAATAAGTCATGCTTTAAAGGATGACTGTAAACGTTGAATTAAGCAATGCATTTACATGTTGAACACATGGAAAGGCCCTCTTGACTTTAGTCCTTATTATCTGATAGGAAGGAAAAGGCCATGCTGCCTGTGGAGAAACTGTCCCCCTCCTCAAGTCTCTGCTGTTGAATAGCCACTTAGTGACTTTCTGTGAAGCAAACCAAATTTTACCGAGGAGTTTCTCTTTTTGATCCTGCTGGGAAATTAGAGGAGTTAAAATCATTCTTCAAAATACGATTTGACATTTAATTACATGCACCCTCCTCTTTAGTTATAACTTCCCTTGTCATGTCTACAACAAACAGGGCTTTGTGATGTACTAAAAGAGACTCCTGCCCCCCAGTGCTCAGTTTCCTGCCTTTAACAATTAGTGTTCTGAACAGTGAAGTCCAAACACCCAGGTAACTTAATTATTTCTCTTTCTCTTTGTCTTAACCAAGAAGAACCAGCAAATGACACCTTGGTTTATCTAGAGTTTTTAAAAATGTGACTTTAGACTGCACACTGGAACCAATGACCCTTCTCTCAGTCCACATTCAATTAATATGCAAATGAATTAGACCTTCTGGGTCAGCATTCAAGTTCAGAATCAAAGGAAATTCAGGGGCAGAGCAGGGAGGAAACAGCAAGTGCTTTGAGGAGTAGTTCAGAGAGAATACAGGATTTGGATCAGATCAGCCAGTGTTTGAATCCTAGTTCTAGCATTTACTTGCTTTGTTACTTTATTCATGAGATTTATCATTTTTTAGCCTCACTTTCCTCAGCCTGAAAATGGAGCTAATCATTTTCTGGCCCTCTGTAAAGTTCCATGTTGTTAAATGTTTCCAATCTGATGAGGGCCTCCTGTATAGCAGTGGTACCCAAATATCTGTTCTTCCCTTTTCTTCAGTGCAGATACTGAAAACCCACAGG
>RJWT010005599.1:0-30517 GCA_004365215.1 Cuniculus paca | reverse complement strand
TGTCTAGTATGAAGATCTTTCTATTCCATTGTCTAGTATAAAGATCTTTCTGAGGGACACTTCCTAGCTTCTTTCTTTTATCTGATTGAACTCTCTTGCTACTGCTGTGGTTCCTTCCTTATTAGGATTTAAAACTTTAATGGTACCTACTGCCCAATGAAATCTAGGTAAAATTTCCTCTTTTTTGTTTTTGTAATTAAATTTTGACCAAGTTTAACAATTTTTAGCCCGTATCTGGGCTAAATGGAACTGTTTGCATAAGGCAGAAGCATTTTGATGTAAGGTGGCATGGGAAACAGAAGCCTGCTGAACATTGTCTGAGGGAGTAACAGTTTATGGTAGTGGAAGACAGCAAAAGTAGCAAAAGTGAAAGAGGGAAGCATAAGCCTCCTTTTTTCCCCTACATTGTAAGCAGTCTTCCCCTCTAGGGTGGGTGCAGCATGCACACCATCTCTCAGCCCTCTGCCTTCACAGTCCAAGAATGTTTACAAAATGAGGAGCCTGCTCCCACACCTAGTCACTCAGCCAAGCTTCTAAACTTCAAGTTGACACAATGTTTCAACCATTTTTACCCACCACTTGTCAAGTTGGTAACCAGACACACTGTTTTAAACCAATTTCCAGCTATGAAGACATGTTTATTTTTAACATTTTACAACTTGAATTTTTAACAGATTTTACAATCCTTAAGAACCATTGTTAGGTCTATCAATATTATATTACATTAGAAGCATAAGATTTCACCCTTGCAATTGAAACAAGCAATATTGTTTCTCCACCTTCCTTTTCTGAGCCAAGAGCTCTTTGGTTTCCTCCTCTGCTTGGAGACTTGTGAGAAGTAGAGAGGAGCAGAAAACAGGAGTTTCTCCCTGTTAAATAATCTTTTTAAGGTCCGTAGAGGTCCAGATAGATTTGTGTTGGTTTGTTTTTCCCTAGCAGTGCTCTAAGCTAATTTCCCATTTCCTCCCAAGTATGTAAATTTGCAATTCCTTCTTCTGGGAACAAACAAACTCAAGAAATTTAGCATGCTGTCTAGTATTAGTGTATCAAAAACTAAGAATTGATATAAGAAAACAAAAAGACCTAAATAAATTTAGAGGTATATTGATCATGAATTTGAAACAAGTACCCTGAAATAAACAATTTTGAAAGACAACAGAGCAGGAATTGCTGATTGTGGCTCAATTAAGATTACCAGAATGGCTATTTTTCTGTCATTTTCTTCTCCTTCGGGACTTGATTTTAAAATAGTGCTCCAAGACAAATTTTTTGTGATTATAATCATTAAGATACTGCCTAATCAAAATTCATGAAAGAAAAATAGTGGAATTGAGCATACAACAAACAGTTTCTTACACATTGTGGTTCTTGAGAACTTGTTTGTCCATGTTTAACAACTGGTAAAATAAAGACATTTTTCCTCCTTTTGTTTCTTGCAAGCCTATTTCTCTCTTTGGTTTCTCTTAAGCCTATTTCTCTGTTTGGTTTCTCTTAAGCCTATTTCTTTCTTTGGCTCTAGCAAACTTATTGTTTTGGCCCTAGTGAACTCATTTTTGTATGCCCAAGTTTTACACCTGATGATGTCAACATCAGTTTACTCCAGTGATGAATACTGGCCACTACTTATTCACTTCTTCCCCTAATTGTGAGCACATGAGAAGTGCTCCATCACCCACTATTTGTTCTTACCCTGGTTCACGTTCAGGCACCATTTGTTGCAACCAGTTGTAGCTCTAGATGTTCCCAGGGATAAGGATGGTGAGAGGATGAAAAAATAAAAGAGAAAAAAGCCTGAAGTTAGGTGGGGTCCTCTTCCCTGATGGAAGAGAAGAGACTGCTCAGTCACTGTAGCACATTTCTTTATACATTCATAAGGATGATTTCAATTTCAACCCTGCTGCCTAGCAACCTATTTGTCTGGATGGCCTGGGTCCCTTGCCTTCTTGGAACTGGAACAGCTTGTTTATGTGGCTTGTTTTGGCCTCTCTGTGCTTGCAAGTCTGGCCTTGCTTTAGTCCAACACATGTGATCAATGTCCAGTTTCAATGGCTTCCTACACTTCTAGCACTTTCAGTAACAACCAACAGCCATCTGAGGCATGTGCAACACTGGTTCACCACCACTGAAGTGGGCACTTGATAGAAGATGGTGTAATTTGTTGAAATGAAGAACAGAAGAAGAGGGAAGGTTATGGATCTGACACATATAAATAAAATTTACTCTTGAATATATTAAGTTTGAAGTAGGGGAGGAAGACACATGTCCTGAAACCAGTCAGACTTTTCAAATCTGAAGCTAGAGAAGAAGTTTCTGCTGGATTGGGAGTTATCAGCATATAAATGTGGAATGAGATTTCTTATGGGAGAAGCCTACAACTCAAGAACAGGATAGAACCCTCAGTACAGTAAACATTTGATCTCCAGGCAGAGAAAGGATACTTGTGAAAGGAGCAATCAGAGAGGTGGGGAACAAGGATGACTGAGGTCAAGAGAAGAAAGTGTTTCCAAAAGGAGGAGGTCAACAACAATGTCCAGTGTTGTTGAGATTTCCAGTAAGTTAAGCTCTGTGAAGTTTCTGTGTGTCTTACTTTTTAAAAACATCATAGGTGACTATAGAGGAAGATGTTTCAGTGGTGTGATGGGTCAGAAAACCAATTTTCTGTATAATGGCAAATGTCCTATTAAATATTATCTTCCATAATTAAGAAGTTTGGCTATCAAGTAGATGATAAAGGACCTAAATAAAGAAAAAAATTTTTTAAATTTCTTTCTTCCCATGTTTCCAATATATTTTATGCCTGTTTATTAGTTTACCGATACAGGGATGGCTTGGCCTGTGTTAGCACATAAGAAGATATTTTTAACAAAGAGCTGTGTACATTACTTTGGTACAGTTCTAGTTCTGGGATTTCATACCAGGTTCCCAGTGACCAAATACAGGGAAGTTTTTGTATTTATCCTTGTCTTGACTTTGGATGATTCAAAAACAATCAAAACCTACCTATGCTTTTTTTCTCTTTGTTGCATTACATCCAGAAAATCCAGTCATTGAAATTTGCCCACATGTACCTTTGAGCAACAGAGATTCTTAAAAAGGAATTCATGTTAAGGGTCATAGATATTTCATGATATCCAGAAAATAAAAATAGAGAATAAAATATTATCCAAGAAAATTTTAATGTTTTTAATTATAATTTTTCAGTTTTTAAAATATTTATTAAAAATATGTTAGTAAATACTAGAGTAATAAGTCTTAGATTCATAAAAAACTTTCATGAGCCTGGAAATAGATTAGGAGAAATATTTTGCTTAATGTAAAAGAAATATATTTTTCTTCAGAGAATATAATTTTTTTTGTCTTATTATTAAGAGGTATATTAAAAACATGTAAAAAATTTTTATTCTCGTGGGCTATAAGCTACAACCACACAGCATTCCATAAGTACTTTAGAAACAGTTTATTTTTTCAAACTACAGTAAAATATTACTTCAGAGAACCTGGGTTTGATTTCTAATCTCATTATATTAATGCAGTATAAAGAAAAAGCTACTTTTGAGTGTCAGTTAGCACAATAATAATATCTGGTATCTGTATAAGGTTTAACAATTTATGAAGAAGTTAGACATCTGATATCTCATATAAGCCTCAGAATGATCCTGTGAATTAGTCAAGGTAGGAATAATTATTGTCTTTTGGAAGAAAAGAAAACTGAAGTTCACTGTTATTGTGTACTCTGTCCAATCTCACTGGTTTTACTGAGTGATAGACTAGAAAGTTTTAAGAAAAATGAAAAAATAGACTCTCCTTTTAGGTGTTAATAAGTGGTTTGAGACACCAACCTAAGTGAAGCATTAGGCAGTACTATAGGGCAATATGCAATCAAGTGCCAAGTATGCTTTCTTAACAATAATCTGACTCAATGGTTTCATAAAGTTTCTTTCTTAGTGGGTCAGTAATTAATGACTCTCAATTTCTCCCACGAACAAATACTTCTAAAAAATAAACAAAAGGAGAGCTTTATTCATCATAATTAGATTACTTGGATCTCTTTATGTTTGAAAAGATAACAAAGTAAGATATGGACCTATGGTGTCAAATGGAGATTTAAAACAGGCTAATGAATGTGTGCGTTTACAAAGTCAAGGTGTTTGAGAAGCCTTAAAAATGTAGAATAAATAAATACATGAAAAATCCTCATCAGTTATCCTTTTCTTTTCAAAATCTAATCTATCTCATCCAATCTACTTCTTCATCCAATTGAGAAACATCTCATCATATTAAGCAAGCTTACATTTATTGATGTTTTAATCAACAATATTCAGTATGACATGGTCACAGGATAATAACTAAAGCTTATTCATGCTAACCATGTTTTATTAAGGCTTATCTCTTAATTAAATAGGAGATTATAAACTAGCATAGTAGTTGATTTGATGTACCCATACACTAACTTTTGAAATGAATTAGCAGACAAATAAGTCACAAGTACTAGTAATGCTTGTAAATAAGAAAACAAAAGATAGTAAAACTCAGAAACACAAAATGTTTCCTTTGAGCTTCTTCTACATTGTTGTCCTGATAGTTTAACTAAATTAATGAAATGCTGCCATGTGGTCATTCATCGCTCTCAAAGACAGTACAGTCAGTTCTAGACCTTGGGCAAAGTTATATGGGGATCTGCTACCTCTGCCCTGTAACATAAATACAGTTTTGCTGACAGACTTCTTTTTGTTTATTTATTTGCTTGCTTTTAGAGACCTTTATAAGTAACACCCTATTCTCATGTAGATTATTTTTTGCCTTTTGTATTTCCTGAGCTATCTTCTGTTATTCAAAAATTTCTCTAGATCATGAGGAGCAAAACCTACCAACATAGAAAATTTGAATGACGTAGTATTGAGAGGATAGTTTCTTTCCCTTTGCTGTTCATTTTGCCACTTGGACTGATGACTTTACAAGAAATAAGGTGAGTCTACCTAGGCAAGAATAAGAAGGTAACAGTGATAAGGGAAAATGGAACTGAAGGGTGTAAAGTAAGTAAATGTAGCCATATTCCTGAGAAAGGGTCATTTCATGCATATTCATCATTAGGTTGATGATGGGTGTATAAAGTCAATGACAAGTGATCTAGTCACTGATTTACTTCCAATTAGATCTCCTTAGAGACCTATTCTTCAAATAGCGTCACTTCACAAGGTGAAAGAATTCTAAAGTCAAATTTAAAATATGAACTCTCTGCTCTTAAAATACTCCAAAGGCTATATTCATGTCTCAACCAAAAGTTTGAGCTACTCTTGATCCTATATAATCTAAAATTAAAACAAATAAAAGTTTCAATTTTAAGAGTTTTGTGGGAAGGTGAGAGATGAGAGAAATGCAAGTCATTATTTCTGCATAAAGGGGGAAATAAAATCTGATACACCAAGGCACATGAGGATAACTGTATCTGGAGACCAGAGAAGGAATAGAAGGTGCTGAGGTTGATCACTGTGTGCTAGAGCAGCTAGAAATGCATTTTGTCAGAAGTGGGATGTGACTTGGGTCTTAACATATGAATTCAGATTTCTTAAACAAGTTGAAGAAGGAAAGAAACAAGTTGTATGTAACTGGGTAGATAAATCATAAAGTGCAGATCACACAAAATTGTAGGGGATGTCAGCTAGTAGGATCTTTTCAGTAGATGAAAAAAATGAATAATAAACAATTTAATGGTTATTATTACATTTAAGCACCTATGCTATAACAGCTTTAGATATATTATAGACCCTCAGAAAATTATATGAATGGAGATTATTCCTGTTTTTTGCTTGCATGTTTTCCCTATTAAGTCTGAATGATCTAGAGAAATTATAAATAAACCAATCAACATCTGGTAGTAATAGAGCCAATGAAGATTTGTATTCAGGTCAAACTGATGGGGATCCTTAGTTTACTTTTTCTTGCTATATCATCCAGCCCCCCTCTAGTCTACAAAAGTTTCATGAGCTATCATCGTACTACAATGATTCCACTCTCTAAGATTCAGTAACATAATAATGCAAAACCTTCCTCTTGAGGAAGGAAAAATTCTAGGAATAGAGATTCCTTATGGTTTTCAGTAGGACAAGGTAAGTATAACAGCACAAACAACCCACATATCAGAAAGAAAGTTTAGAAAAGTTTTAAAAATTCTGATATTACTATTGTGCAAACCCAAATCATCCCAACTGAAGTCACAATGAACAGGCCCCTGCTTATGGATACACAATTAAATGTTAAGAGACCAGTCACCCTAAATCTTATTATTGCCTCTATTTCCTATCAGTTACATAGAGTAGATGTCTGCATTAGTCTTCATTTTTCAGATTTTCTGTTTCCAGACTTCATAAAAGAAGAATTTGCAAATAAGTTTTTATCATCATTAACAATACTATCGCTAAAGGGCATATGTGAAGTTTTATGATGGTTTAACACATTAATATTTTACAATCAGGCTTTAACATGCTTTTATCTTTTTTACACAAGATTAATATCCTGCCTGAATTAGTTTTATTACATGCATTTTCAATTTTCACTAAGCTGATTTTCCTGCACTGGAATTTAAGTTTTTTCTTACAACTTTTTTCTTTTTCATTTGTAGGACTTAATACATTTTATGCATCTTAACTTTTTTAAACAGTAATGCAAGAATTTTCCTGTTGCTTTGCCATTTGCAATGTCATTTTATTAGTTAATCACACTGTTTAGTGTTAAAATCTTTCATTCCATACATTTACAGTTTTGCTCTCTCTGAAGTCTATAAAATTGCTGTCACTCCCATTAAGACTAAGTTAGGATTCAGACTTTGCAAACAACTTACTAATTTGATAAATACATTTGATAAAATCAGGTAATGCAGGATCACATTTTTACTTTAGGGCATACTAGAGTTTTCATTAGAAGAGTACCTAAAGTAATATACTGTATCTTATTTGGAACCATATTAAAATACTCAGAAACATTTTAAAGACATCAAAAATAAATTGAATCTTGAAATTATTTCTTTTTACTCTAAAAAAAGTCTTGATGGGTCAACATGACATTTCTCCAATCTCTCTTTTTTAAAATAACAGAGACTAGATATAACTCCACATTTGGTTTTACATGAAGAATGTGGAAATCAAAGTCTGTGGTTTCAATTTGCCCTGAAAATCTACTTTTGACTGAAGGCTAATTTAGCCAGAGTAATAGACAAAATAGAAAGATTTATGAGTCAAATAACAAGGGCAAAGAATGACATCTATTCAGGAAAGGAGCTGTAGTGATAGGGATATAAGTTAAATCATGAAAAAAAATCAACTAATATGCTATTGTCTAGTTTTCTCCCAACAGCTATGACAATCTTATCTCCTGTCGCCATGTGAGGCAATGCCTCCCAAAATGTATTTCTGTACCAAAACTTTTCACATCATGTTTTAGTATACCACCTACCAGATGGTTGAAAAGACAAATTAACTGATACTCAAGTTTGTAATGATTGAAAATTCTATTACATTTTCCTGCCTCAAAGGAAGACTATTTTATGAATAAATTCACAGCACCTTGATCCAAAGGTGCAAGTCTTCATCATGTTTCTGGCCAGTGAAGTTATTTTGATAATGAAAAGGAATTTTTTTAGATGACAATCAAATTACACACACATAGATAAGAAGTGAGTGAGGTTACAAGTCAGTTCCTATTATCATTTTTGTTTGCCCTTTTATTTCCATAGTAATTAACTCAGTAAGTGGCTGTAGGTTAAACTTAGCTGATGCTCTTATCCCTTCTCTACACATTTTTTGCTGGAGTTCTTCAAGTAGAACAAGAGATATTAAATCCTATCCAGCAAAACTCTCACTTGCAAGTTCAGTCTTCTCACTGGGTAGTATAAAAACAAAAGACTCGTTTGAGCTTGAAACAAAACGTGTACATAGCAACAATCATCCTTCACAATGTTTCTCCATCCAAAAAGAACCCATGACAATGACAGACAATTTTATTGGCTAGAAAACCCAGCTAAATATTGTTCTATTCTCCAAGACACAAAATAATAAAGTATACTAAAAACACTGCTGTAGGAAAACTTCTATAACAACACTGCTGTAGAAAGCTTCTATAACAAAACTCAGCTTTTACTGAGGATATCAGCAGGTATTCTGTCTAGTAGTTGGGATCTGTGAGGATGCATGTAAACAAAAAAAAATTATTTGTGGGAGCTAAAGATTCTTGGAGATGGAGTTCATAAGAATTAAGCTTCAAGATTTTCTCCCAAGTTGAGAAAGCAAGACCATCTATCCAAGTCATAAAACAGAAACCTTTGTTCTTTCCATGAAACAGAAAGCCCCATGGCAGTTGGTATGTGTGTGTTAGCTGTCTCTTTTGCACTGGAGAAATGCGTGCCATTTTCATAGGGGATGGAAGAGCTGCTATTTGAACCTCATTAGGCTAACTGGGTGCCTCTCCCTGCATGCTAACTACCTTGCTCACAAACAAGATGGTGGGTCAGAGGCAAAATTAATATAATGTGGACTGAGAGAAGACACTGTGGAGGGTTTTGAACTGTGGCAAGGCAGATAAGATAACTCCTGAGTGCCAATTCAATTACTACTAGAATTCTTTTACTACTTTCCATTCCACTTAATATTTAATTATCTCAATAAAGAAGTATGAGTGATTTTATCATTTCCATTCAATTCCCCAATGCATTTATTTCTTCCCTAGACATATTTATTCTACTATACTCTCAGCTGTCTTATTGTATAGATTTGAAAAACAAACTCAAAATACCAAAATGTTGAGGAGAGTTGGTATCAGATGTCTCTTCCCTACAGATTTAAGAAAAAAAAATTAAAAAGGTTTGCCTTTTGTTTTTGCTTCTTTCAAAATGTAACTGTTTAACTGGGCAAAGCACTTCAGGCTTTTGTTTTTCAGCTTTCTTTGGAGCTTGGTGTATTTGCTTTGAGAAAGTCAGCCTTTGCTTATCAGCAGTTTCTCCGAGTTTCTGTTTTGAACACTGTGTATTAATTCCAAGCAACTCCATTTATTGTTTTCCATGAAAAAGAAAACTAAGAAATCAGATACTCAGTGGTACCTCACCTTTGAAAGTCTAAATAACTTTCTGCATAGATTATCTACTTATTCTCAGTTTTCCCTTAAAATGACCAGATATAAAAGTTATTAAGTTCATGTTGATAACCAGGTTTTGGGGGTCAGGCCAAGCAACTCTGTCAGCCAGGGGTGCTCATCGCAACCCACAAGTCTAGAAGGCAATATGCAAATATGATTTATTCTTAGTCCGTATTTCTGATCCACTCTGTAATCATCATGATTTTGTCTTTAAAAATTGGCCTTTTTTGAAAAAAAAAAAAACTATTTTATTTGCAATTGAATTGTTTTAACTTTATAGCTCATTCTATAAAGCATCAAGAAAATAGAGAATTTTCTATTTCCTAGACTCTAGAGTCTGCAGAACTCAGTAGTATTTTCTTTCTTCCTCTTAAACATTAAACAATAAACCAAGCTCAGGTCCTTCACAGAAAGGAACCCCAAAATAACCTTTCCCCTAAATCTGAAGCTGCCATTAACATATCACAAATAATGTAAAATGACCATTCTTCGTGTTGCTAGAAAGAGAAGGTGAAATGGAAATGATCTTTCTTCCTGCATATATGAATATGGCATGGGAGTCAGACCATCCGGGCTCAAGTCTTGCTTCTCAAATTATTGAGGGTGCATATGTGAATTAAATGAGCTAAGAATTTAGCATGCACTAAAACACAGAAAAGTAAATAGCATCTAGTAAGTGTTAAATAAACATTTACTGCTACTACTGTTCACATAGGTTATCCAGTAATGATTCACTTTCCCTTTTTGAGCTGCTCTCTTTCCATTTCATCCTTTTCAACCCACTGAAGACTGGGGAAGCAAGTAGACTGGGCATGTTTTTCATTTTCCCACTTTATTTTATCCAGTACTCATTCTTGACTCTGCTGAGGAAATAAGTGTGTATATGTGCATAGATGTTCCTGTGTGTACCTCAGTTATTTCTCCACAATTTTTACATAAGAAAGGCTGAGGAAAAGGAGGAATTAGAGCAATTATAACAAAGTGTTGCAAACCAGTGTTTTTACTTGAATGACATGTTTACTTTGGGTGACTCTGAGGATACAGATAGAAATTACAAGAAAGAAAGAAAAAGAAAGAAAGAAAGAAAGAAAGAAAGAAAGAAAGAAAGAAAGAAAGAAAGAAAGAGAAAGAAAGAAAGAAAGAAAGAAAGAAAGAAAGAAAGAAAGAAAGAAAAAGAAAGAAAGAGAAAGAAAGAAAGAAAGAAAGAAAGCAAGCAAGCAAGCAAGCAAGCAAGCTACATAGAGCTAAAAATTTCCCCACATCAACCACTTCTGGTATTGCCAATAGTTGGAATGAAGATGAACATGAAGAGATCTTGGAAAAGATACACATCATTGTATTGGTGAATCAATGCTACTGAATCTAGTGTAAAGTAATAAAATATGATTAAACTGTCTTGAAAATATGATTAAGCTACTTATGATTCTTCCTCTGTCTCTGCATGTGTTTTCCTGCATCCACTTTCATGCTTCTCCTTTGACAGCCTCCTTAGGAATGGTCACCCAGGGCGATTCTGTCCCTGCTGTGGCAACACACAACCTTCCCAGGTGAGATGGGATTCTGGGAAGCTGCCACTAGGAAAAGAATCTTGATTCTCCTGGTAAATGTTCTTCACTCAGTCCCACTATGCAGAGATAAGAATAGCTAATGGGCACTGTATGATGATGACAAATATCACTTTCTAAAAATAGCCTATCAATCTTTCTTTAAAAGTGTGTAGATTTTAAAGGACATACTTATAGAAACCAAATTTGAAAGATATATAGTCTGTCTTCACAACCCCAAGTTCTTCATAGTAAGGAAATGATGGTAACCTTTAACCAATGTGACTAAGAAAATAATGACCCAACCTGAATCCTCTTTTTCTGTAATGAATGTTTTTCCCTTCCAACATGAGCCAGTCTGCATTTGCCACTTTTGGATCATTAATGTCATGCCATGATCTTTGCAAAGGCATTTACTGAAAATAGTGTTGTAAGTTCTAAATAACCATGTTTCTGTGCACATTTTTCTTCTAGTTCTAAAGCTCAGAGAGACTGTGTTTAACCTGAATGCTCTAAGACTGCACAAATATTTTCCATACTGTCCTCCATCTTTCTTCACACTGAAACTATGGACATTTAAATGACAAGAATTTTTTGTTGACTTTTATTATTATAGCATCTGGCATAATAAAGCTCACTAGAAATATGTTAAGCAAGTGAATGAATGAAAACAATCACAGATTTCTAAGTTTTCAATATTTTTCTTCAACAGTTCACCACAGGGATAGAAGAATCTTATGCCATTTCAATCCCAGGTTCATTCTCCAGGGACATTTTAAAGTAATCTGGTCTAAGAATTCCTTATACTATTGGTTTCCCTTTACTACCTATCAAAAGGTATTTGAAGTTTTCCAAAGAAGAAAACAGTACATTGTTCTGGAAGAGAAAAAATTATTGAAATAAAAAGATCCATTTCTCCCCCGGGGAGGCTACATGATCAAATAGGAGATTTCCTAAAATACTTTCCAGTAATAAGCCACTAAAACTGTCTCAAATGACAGATAAAGGAATGAAAGTTTTAAAATCCTTACCCATTTATCAATCTTGCATTTTAGAGTGTCCCATTTTATTGTACTGATTAATCATATGCTCAGAGGAAGTTGGCAAAAGCTATCAAAAGCCAACCAGTATAACTGGAATGCCAACTTCACAAAATAATCAAGGTCTGGTGGGATGTATCATAAAATATGCCAAGATGGGTCATTCTAATGCACTCTAAAAAGAATTATACATATTCATTCTCCTCGTTTAGCACCTGAATGACAACAAGCAGGTGAAAGCCTCAGAACCAATGCATCAAGCCAGACAGTTGCCATTATGAACAAAACATAAAAAGAGAATGATGGTGCTGAAAAATGGTCAGAGTCCTCTACTCAGACTTTGCAAGCTCTGCTCTCTTTTGATAGGGAAATGAAGCTTGCTGGGAGAGAGAGAGCTATGTCTTCTTGTCATTGCTGCTTACAGCGTGGTGGCAAATTTACATGAAATATACATTTCTTTTTTGTCTTTTGTTTTTGTTTCTTTGTTTAATTAATTAAGCTTATTGGTGCATTTTAGATAAAAAAGAGAACAAAAACAAAAAAGTGCATGCATTTCTTAGTAGGATTCACCATAACATTTTAGTTTGTTTGTTTTAGAGACTGTAAGGATGGGAAAACTGTCAATCTAAACTAAATGCTTTCCTTAAATATCTAAGATCATCTCTGAGAAATGGAGGGCTCTATTAATCACTAATGAACTCCTAAATGCCACCTTCAGCTGCAATAAGGATGGGTAAAATTATACCATGACACACTGAGTGACAAAAAGCATCCCCTTTACCTAGTTTCATAGTGTGTTATCGAATTGCAAGGCACTGTTTTAAAGTAATAAAATAAGTAACTAATAGGTTCTAGTCAAGTGATTCTGTTTGATGGTAAATGTATGTATTTATATGTGTATCTTCTCTGTGTGTGTTCTTTTGCATAATTTTCACAAAAGAGTTATCTACATACTTCAAACCACTCTTACTAACCTCCACCTTCTTACTTGTTATATTTCAAAGCGGAGAATCCTCTTCTTTGTATTGAAGACAGCACCACTTATAACTGAAACTATGTAAAATCATAGATAAGTGAAACAACGATATAATTACTCAAGCTCTGGAAAGTATTTAATATGTTCAGAGACCTATAGCTATTCTCTTGATTGCTCTGTATACCTTTTGGGAATTACACTAATTGAGAGAATCCAACTAGCCAAGAAGATTTTATAGTATAAAATATATAGCAAAAGAAAAAAATATATATATAAGCAAAAGAGCTGGCTTCTTCTGAGCAGAATGTAGGACCATTCCCAGGTCTTCACTAAGAGTCCTAGTGTTTGTAAATTAAGGCTCTAGACTACGCTTGTGTCTCCTGAGATGTTGCCTCCTGTAAGTTTTTATTCTTATTAGCTTGCACCTGCAAAACTCATGGGAATAAATCTTCCATATTTGATTTCTGGGATTCTTTTATTCTTCTAGAAATAGTTTTGTGTCCAGGATGTCCAACTTCTTTCCTACTAACTTGGATTTGTTATTCAATTACAAGGTTTTCAGAGTTCTCTATTTTTACTAGTTAAAGAAGAAATGGCTTGTCATTGCCTCACAGGCAATGTGAATGCAGACTAGATAACCAAAGCAAAGAAGTCAAGAAGTAGCCTATATTGGTGAGTCCGCCTTAGAGTGATCACTGGAGTCCAATAAAAAAAGGTCAAAACAAAACAAAACAAAAAAACAAAAAAACCACACCCTGTATGCTGCATAGAGTCAGGGAAGTTCTTTGTGGAAATTTGGCTTCAGCTTGTTGTCTTTTAGCTTTCAACGTTTTGTGTGGCCTAATTATTCTGTAATTAAATCTGATGTTTTTATTTTCCTTTGACTTCATTTGAATGAAGTCGAAGGAGTTGCAATAGAAGACTGAGGTTACACTGGACTTCTTAGTTCCTCCTTATGCTTTTTACCACAATTATCATGGTTACCTTTAAATATCATCTAATTCTGAAAGTACAAGTATTGCAACATGGCAAAGCCTCCTGCCTAAGCTGAAATTTCTTATCTCCTTGGGAAATAAAGTGTTTGCTGTGAAACATCCTTCCACAGGCCATTGCAAAGCTGTGGAGGGGACTAAGACAGGATTTTCTTGTAATCCCGTCCCAAGAGGAAAAGTTTAGAGAAAAGCATTATCTGAATAAGGACTGTTTTACATGAAATGGCACTTATTGGTTCTGTCAGTCCTTTACTGAGATTTGAAACAACACAGAAATCTGATCTTTCTGCTGGACAACCCCTAAGTGGACAGCAAGGTACATAACCACAGGTCACTGTCCACCATTTTTTCTTGTATCAAACTAGAAATCTATTTACTGTGGAAATAGCTGAGAGCAGTAGAAGGAGCACATTGGACAACACACTGAATGAAGGCTTGGTCTGGCTCTACAGCTGTTTTCTGTCTTCAATTTTTGTTGCCCTGTGACAACAAATATTTCTGCCTCATAATTTCTTTTTCATCTTCTTGAACACAACTTCGGACTTAAAAAGCAACATTTTACTTGCTTCTTGTCAAGTCATCATTAATTTATTCCTTTAATATATATTTTTGTGTATCTATTACTTATATGTATAGGTATTATTTTCAGTGTTGCAGAAGTAGTAAATAAATAAATAAAATTCCTATTCTGACTTAATTTATAATCTAGTGGTTGAAAACAAACAAATAGACAAAGATTGTTAGATCATTATATTTAGATTACATCTATATGGTGATTTTAATTAGAGTTATTACAATTTTAAATTCTATAATTTTCATTTGATTATTTTAAAAAGAATTCCCATCTTGCTATCTATATTCTTAAATATATTTACCATGGCTATTTAAAAGTCTGCCTTTAGCAACTGTAATGTTTGGATAGCTTATGGATTTCTTGTTACCATTGCTTCTATTTCTGTAATTATTTTGTCATTTAGTAATGTTTCTTGGTATGAATGGGAACTTCTGACTAAATGATAATCACTGAGTGTGAAAAACTATAGAGATATTTTGAAATTGAAGAAGGTTGGTTTCTGTTGAAGATTTTATTTATGCGTTTCTGTTTTCAGCAAGCATCAAAATAGGCTAGAAATAAAACAGACCAAAGCCATGTATATAATTAAAGAGTTGATTAAAGCTAGGGTTCAGGTTATAAAGGTTGATACATTTTCTACATTGCCCTTCCTTGGAAGGCGTTTTGAGGCTCTCTGTTTCGTTCATGTGACGTACCCTTAGAAATTCAAAATAAAAGCCCACTTTGACAGTCTTTAACTCTGATTTAGCACTCAAGCATTATGAAACTGCTTAGATTACAACTGTTCAGTCATCTTTTGCAAAAGAGTAAGTAAGTGAAAGGAGAAGGAGAACTGAGTATCAGGCTCACTTCTCTGCTAATCTCTCTCTTTTTTTTTTTTTTTTTTTCAGAATTTCTCCAAGATCTTGATTCCTTAGTCCTTGCTGACTTTGTATTTTTCCCCAGGGTTTTCAAGTTGATTTTTCTTTGTTTCTTTTACAAACTGTCTAATTCTTATAGGTAGAAAGACTTTTCTTTACAAACTAATCCAGAATAGCCAAAAATATATGTTCCTTACCTTAAGAATTTGATATTTTAATGTAACAAGTTTCTCCCTACCACCATAAAGACCCGGTAGGTTTATCCTCTTCTTGGGAAATGACTGTATAGTTCTTTCTACAAACACTTATCTTATAAATAAAGGCTGTCATACAAAAGAACAAGGAGTGACATGATGTGGATGGATCATCTGTCTTTACCACTGAAATAAAAACAGAGTACTTGCACGATTGAATAGGCACTGGCAACAACTTCACATCAAGGTAACACTTTGGTTTCTAGATTCCTACAAATATTTCTAGACCACCAAAATGAACCATTTTGTGCTTAATACTTCAAGTGATTTTATGGCTTTTGAAAAACAACTATAGATAAACAATTTACTCATTAAAGGAATTTCAGCATTTGAAATTTTCAGCACTTGCTTTTCTTTGTTTGATCTGATAGTAAGGTACAAATAAGATCCAAGGCCTCCCTGTAAACCTTTCATAGTGTAACAGTATCTATGTCACATAGCTAGCTTCATTTTGACATTGAAGTTCACTTATCTGCTCTGATACAAACTTGATTTATCATTTGGAATTCATGCACATACATACATGCACATTTTTTTCTGCTTCTTACCCAAAATTTCAGATAGCTATTATATTTATTGATCTCATTTGGTCTCTTTCAAACACTGAAATAGAAAATAACTTGAACTGTAGGGTATCTGAGTTGAGCTATTATCCAAGAGTACATTTCAAACATTTTGATACTCTGTAGTGGGAATTTTCAAGGGCTTAAAATACTGAAACTTAATGAGAATTATAGATATTCTATAATCTTTATAGAATTTATATGTCATTGGACTAAATATTTCATAAAATTGAAATTAAAATGAATATATTTCAAAAGTTGAAATGAAAACTATAAACATATATTTTAATAAAAGGTTGCCTTTCATATATAAATTATTTCCAGGTAAAATAAAATAATTAACATATTCCTCAAAAAACAAGCTAAGCATTATTAAAATAATGGAAATTTCATCATTAAAATTGAGAATAAAGCAATTTTTTAAAGTGTAGGTTTAAAAACATATTTTTAAAGGTATAAGATTAATCATTGATATGCAATTATCAATGTAGTTTTATGCAAATTTTTTAGTTGTGGCGAGAACTCTTTCTCATTTTACAATAATAGGTAGAAGGGTGAGAAGGTGGTAACTATCACTCTCAGGATTTAGCAAAATTTTTCTATAAAGGACCAGAGAGTGTGTACCTCTAGCATTGTAGAGGACACTATTTAATTTTACTATTCTAATCCAAAAGGGAACCATAAAGACAGCCACAGACAACGTGTAAATAAGTGGCAGTGACTCTGTTTTGATAATATTTTATATATATGTTACCTATGGGCCAGATTTATGCTACTCTGTATTGTCTCCCATCACCTGCCATAGTTCCAAGTATTTTCTCAATTCCATCTCTAAATAGTCCTTTCTTTATTTTTATAACTCATATATTGTTTTGAAGAACATTTGAGATAAGTAGAATGTACATTTTGAAAAAAATCCAATTTTCTTCAATTTTATCTTATGTAGACCCAAGTACTATTGCCATATGTATTGATTTCAATGCTTGGGTTCAAAGCCTTCAAAGTCAAGAATTATTCTTTCAATAAGTTTTTCATAAGCCAACTAAATAAAGCAGATCTAAACTCATAGAGTATAAAGTGTATCCTTATACATATATAATTCTAAAGAAGAATTCCCATTTATTTTAGAATGTAAATAGCCAAATTTTCCGCTATGACTGGAAAACCTAAGTAAAAGATTTTGCAACAACAATACCTAAATACTGAAGATCGATAAAGTCAGTTCCAAGAAGCAGTTGCCTGGAGAAGGACTGTGTTTTGGAAATGTGGAGTAGATGGGACCATGTGACTAGTTCCCAGTGCTTTGTGCCATTTCCAGGTGACAGCACTTAAAAAGCAAGTGCATTCTTTCCACTCTCTCTTCTAACAGCAGGCTGAATATCAAGGTCCTCACTGACTTGAAGCAACACTTCTAATCATCAAACAGGCTATTTCTTGTTTCAAAAATATACATTGACTGCCAGACATGGTGGTGCACGCCTGTCGTCCCAGCACTTGGGAGGCTAAGGCAGGAGGATTGCTGTGAAGTTCGAGGCCAGAATGCACTACACAGTGAGACCCTGTCTCAAAAAAACCAAAATCCAAAACCAAACCAAAACAAAATAAAATAAAATAAAACAATAAATGTCTGTTGGGTCTAGTCACTAAGACTCAGGCTTTAATTGTTGGAACAGCTGTAGCATTAAACTAATAAGATACTAAATGACAAAAATTTTTGATTTTTTTTCAGTGACGCGTTACTCATATCTTAACATTTAAAATGGCAAATTTGAAATGCAGAAATATTAATGTTAACATTACTACACTTTACAATGAATATTTTTCCCATATAATCACCTCTCAGTAATAATTGATAGAGTATGAATAATAAATTTTATGATAGATTATTACTATTATTTATAGATCTTAATATTATGTTTAAACATAATATGATATATGATATATAATATAATAATTGTGGAATAGTTTAGGATTGTGGAATACTTTAGAGATTATAGTTGACTAAATATGTAGAAAACCCAAATAAAATGTCATCACTTCAGAACAAATAACTTCTCCGTGGTCACAGAATTGAGTGTTTCCAAATGTAGTGGGCTGGGCCTTTCTTCCTTAAGTCGAACTAGCTGGTTAGGCCCTGACAAATTTAACTTTTGTAAATCCCTATTCCTACATTGATTACTCAAATAATTTGTAAGATATAGTTTAAAAACTTAGCACAAATACATAAACACATACAGAATCTGGACATCTGTTTAAGTATCTGGTATGCCATGCACATTCTGCTTTTTGTCCTAAAAATTATTATTTGTAAAAAAAATTAAATGCTTTTGTTACAATACAAAAAAAAAAAAAAACTCTGAGGACATAGCTCTGCAAAAGTACAAGAATGTATAGCCCTCTGAATTACATGTCTCCTACTATTACAGGCAACTGAGTTAGATAGAATATTATAGGCAGACAGGGCTGAGCCCTCCAAGGAGCCAGTACAGAAGACCAGATACCTTGCAACTTTGGGGGAGACAGAGACCTCCCGCTGTGGGCCAGGTCTTAAAACAAAACATCAAGCAAATAAACCCACATCCTAAGGATTGATAGTGTAAATAGTTCTGTATAACCTGAGGAAGCCAGGAGTCACCATCTCAACCCCCTATGGGAAGAGTCCCTGCTCTTTAAGCATGCCTGCTTGCTATGTGACTCATTTCTCATCTGTTCCCAATTTAATCGATTTTACCTGAGCAATTAGTCTTATTAACCATAGTTCTCTCCCACCTTGTAAGTTCCCAGGTTTTCCCCACCTTGGACCTGTCTCACTTTGTGGTTTCAATCTATAAAAGTCCCTGGAAAAGACAAAATCTTTGGCAGCCCACTTGGGACCCCTTCTGTCTCTCTCCCAGACAGAAGCTTTCTTTCTCTCAATAAATATATTCTGCTCTTAACCTCTGTTGTTCCTAAAAGTCATTCTTTGATTTTAGAGAACACAAACTCATACTAGACATATAGTAGGTTGGGAGTTTCATTCTTCTATATCACTACTATGATCATTTATGTTCACCAATGAACCAAGGGATATTAGTAGTTCTAGAATTTTCTCCTGAATGAAGTATAATAAGTAACTGGCTTTATCACTTCTATAAGTTTTTAATGTACATTTTGTGGGACAGACTTCCAGGATTACCAAAAGCACAAAACTGAAATACAGAAGCTGGTAGTAGTGGCTTTTGAACTAGGAAGTGGGAAAACCTACGATTAGTAAAAGCTTAAATACTATTAGCTAGATTCATATAAGCTTTTTTAAACCATGAATGGTGGTATTCTCATCCTTTCTAAATTTTCTTGCTGATATTGTTAACATTATTTATTCAGCCATTGTCAAGCCACCACTCAAATGAATAATAATCTTCTCCTATAACCATTTTCCTAAGTTATTTCAGTATTAAGAATTCTGCAGGCATGCTAAGAAGATAAAACCAGTAGGATTCTTGAGACAGTAATGGAGTCAATAAGTGTTATGGGATATTTTCAGTTCTAGAATGGCAAGATATTATCATAACCATGCAAACAGTGTAGAATCATTGAAGATTCCGTGGGGCTTAGTTTTTACTCAAAATAGTATTTGAGGAAAATTACTAAAAAGCTATTTTCAACGCCAAAGAATAAAGTTAAGGAAAATAGTTAAAATGGTATGCAGGTAATAAAAGGGTGACAATAAAAATGAAATGAAAATAGTAAACATAAGACTAATTTCAGAAGAGAAAAGTAATTTTTGGTTTAAAACTAGTAAATTGTATGTGAAAATGAGATAGGCAATATATGTAATATAGAATTTAAGGCAAAGAGAATTTCAGAAAGAGAGATTTCAACAGTGTTAGTTCTTCATATGGGAAAATAGTTATTGGTAAAACTATAAGAAAAAGTAACTGAACAAAATGATTAAGATATCAGTGCTGATACTATTTTGATATCTTTAATTGGGGGCCATGTGTTATAGAATGTTTGAAGCTCAAGTCTAGAAGGTAAGACAAAGTCCCAACTCTTGCACAACTTAACACTGAGTTGGAATAGGTGAAAAATAATATAAAAATAATAATACTAATAAGGAAAAGAAGTATCAGAAATATAAGATGCTATTAAGGAATTTGAAGAGAATATTCAAACAGAAAGTGATTGAGTGGACATTGTAGTTTGAGAGAAGAGGTCAAGAGAGTCCTCTCTCAAGAAGAGATATTTTGACTGCGATCTCATTGCCCAGAAGGTCAAATCCTACATTTATAAATAGATGACAAGCCTGCTGTAAAGCAGTGAATGAGACTAAGAATTCTATAATATGAGAATCTACAAATTTGTCAACCAATGTGAGGTGTTTGGACTTTATTTTCAGCATAAAATGGAGCTATTGGAGGCACTACAACACAAAAGTGAACTAGCAAGTCTGTGTTCTGAAAGGATAACCAAGACCATTTGAGAGAATAAACCTGAGAAATGCACAGTAGAAAGTGGAAAGATCCTGTAACTCTCCAGGTTGGAGATGGCTGTGACTTGGGCCTGGATTCATTAAAAATGATGTTTCAATATCAAAGGAGGTGGACACTGAATTTGCATCAAGCCTGCAAATCATTACTACTTGAGTGAGAATGTGTAGAATTCAGGGAGGGAGAAGTTTCAAAATATACCAAGTAGCTTGCTGTTTGTTCTTAAGGCTTTCAAGGTTTCTAGATGATTGTTTTTATTCCGCAATGAACATAGAAAAGGTGAATTTTTATGGTCTATGAGCTGGTTTGAGTTTCATTCATGGTCTGCTTTGCTGTATTACTTTTAAGAGTTGAAAGCGTATATGTCATCTCTAATTGGAGCTCCCAGGCTGAAATGATGTCATCAGGGAACTTAAAATATGTGGCCATATGAATCACCCTGCAGACCAGCCATATTGCTATAAAGAAAATAATTTACATTTAAATAACTTATCTGCATTCACCTAATTTAAAACTAATCTTGATTCTTTCTCAACTAATCCCCAAACTTATGGACTAGTTTGATCATATTTGTGCAATAAAATTGAAATTTTCAGATATGGTAGGTAATCAATTTTAGTCACCTCATCTGCGTTTCCAATCTCATTACAGATTGCAATTTTCAGTGCAGATTACATGATGACCCATCAGTGGCTTTGTTGTTTCTGAATTACCGATTCCTTGCCTACTGCCAGATAAGAACAAAGCCTATGCATCAGCCTGACAGCTTGCAAACAGAAAATGGGCTTGTAGGATTGGATTTAAATCCCAGGTGTAGGGGATAATTACCAC
This sequence comes from Cuniculus paca, assembly GCA_004365215.1. NCBI lineage: Eukaryota > Metazoa > Chordata > Mammalia > Rodentia > Cuniculidae > Cuniculus > Cuniculus paca. Next base: position 9,291 of record RJWT010005599.1, on the reverse strand, counting down.
ATCACTCATGCAGTAACTGAAAAATGGTATTTCAACAAGAAAAATTACATTCCTTTTATAGTGCCAACAGAAATCATTATTTGAGGCTTCACACTGATTCACTGTATCATTACATGTGCACTGTACTCATTAAATGTAATGTTTGCTGCAACATAAAAAAAGTTATTGTTTTAGGTACTTTGGTGGAGCAGGTAGCTTAAATTTAAGGTTTGTGGAACCTTGATGGTGTAGAGGTCGTTTGGACTCTAATATATACTGTGTAGGAGAAATGACAACCCAGACGCAGAGCTTCCCAACTGGCTCCTATTACAGGAGGCGTGGATGGATAGTGCAAAGAAAATGGAATATAAATCTTTTGTTTCAAAACTCCCAGCCATTTAACCCTCCAGTCTGTCCATTGGAAGAGGACAAATAATGTTTCAAATCTCAACAAAGCAATGCTGCATAGTGCACGTTTTCCCATTAGCCTTAAAGTCTTGAAACCCAACATATATATTCTAAAGAACAGAAAGACAAAGACAATATTCGTTTGAAACATTATTAAAGGAAACAGTGGCAAACCTATTGTAAATACGCTCCTTACCTCTGACAGTTGGTCTATCACCCACAAGGCTGTGGTTGTTTCCCAATCATTGTCCAGCAGCACAGCAATGTAAGTGAGATCTGCCAGTCATTTGGAGGTGTGGAAGGTATATGTCAGCTACAGAGAGCAACTTCACATGCTGTAGTAATCGGAGTCCTTGTTATGCTTATGCCCATTGGCTTTCTCATTAAGTCGACCAAAATAATATAGAAGAGGAGTGAGCTCCCAGATTTCCTGTCTTCTTGCGTAGATTCCAAGAGGAGGAACTGACAGACAGACAGGTAGGTAGGCAGGCAGATGGATGATAGGTAGGTAGATAGATAGATAGATAGATAGAATCAATTTTATGCACCAGTTTACAGTGTCTTTTTACAATTTTCAAATTAACATTGTGAGCTTCTCTTTTCATACACTGACTTATAGACCTTTGGTGAAGAGGTTAAAAGTGCAATTGTGAAGAGCTGAAATATATGTTTCTAATCTCCTCCTCTTCTCACTTATGTAGTCTATTATCTTGATAATATCTTCTGGGTGACTGAGGCCTTACTAGTACTAAAGCAGGGCTACCCGTGTCAAAGGCACGGAAAGCTTTTATGTTTAACTCAGGAAGGTACTTATAGCAATAGACTTATTTTTCTAAGAGATCATTTCTACCCCCTTACAAACTAACAGAAAATTCATTCAATATACTATAGAGTGCTGTGTGCAAATATATTGCCTGCTTCCAAAGAGTTTACAATCTTATTGAAAAATAACAACTTGCAAGTAAAATATAAGTAGTAATACAATTTTCAAGCATTAGGGGCCATTTAGGGGCCACTCAGGCAATAGTTATAACTCCCATAGAGAGAGCAATAATCCCTGGTTAGAGTAAGATGCATGCAGGAAAGGAAACGGAGGAATAGCAGTCCATAAATAAACTGATGAGAGGGTTGAAGGAGCTCCAATAATAAAATCTTCTTTAGGGATAAAACCAAAAAACAATGTCAGGAGTTTTCAAAGTCAGGATCTGGCATATTCCTGGCAGTTATCAGACTTCAAATCATGCTAATCTGAAACCTCATCATGATAAAAATACACACATCTATGTACTTTTAATATAAGGCACCATGCTAAGCACTTACAGTGATCTACTGACTACTCACACCAATCATTACTATCACCCCATTTCAAAGAGGTAGGATTGAAACATGAAGGATTTAATAATCTGCTCCAGAGATGGAGCCTAGATTTGAAAAACATTTGGCTTGTACAGAGCTATAGTCTTAATTCTGTACCATATAACCTTCCTCAGGGGAATAACTTTCAGTTACAAAATTTCTCAGTAGAGAAGAAATGTTAAATTTTTAAAAACCCTTTTTGGACTCATGTTCAAAGCTAACACTGCCTACTACCACTAGTCATTTACCAAATAAAATTCATCAGAGGTACTAAGTAAATATGCATTGTGTTGATGGACATTTTAAAACAATGACTTGAGAATCCAATTAATAGTCATAACAGCACACATATCAGGTATGGGTCAAATCTTACATTTTCTATGAAGAGCACACTCTGAGCTACAGCTATGCCACTATTTAAATTCTGTGTTGTTAGTGGCATCCATTCTGTTTCTTGAAATGCAAAGTATAACCTATTCTACCCACTCAGAAACTCTGCAAACGTAAAGTGATAAGTCCCTTCGCAAAGGTGGGTTATTTCTTCCAGGCTTATCAGGAAGAACAATGTGGGTTTGGTCCTGGATCAAGTGGCCATATTAGAAAATACATTAAAATCCAGGCAAACAAACAAGACCAAATGCAAAATTATCATTCTGTTCTGCTCCTCACAGTACTGTGGAAAATGTGATTTCTCTCTTTTCGTGCTACTGGGGCCTTACAAGGCATGGTTTAATTGAGGGTCAATGTGTGGCTGAACTGGAGATTGTAAACTGTTCAGAAATTAAAACTGGCCAGACATGAATGTCATTTCTCACCTGTACAGTCCTTGTGGAACACAGGACAGATTTTCCACATGATAATCCCAGTGTCTCTGCAAACCTGTCTCTGGTCACACTTTCTCTGTAGGTCCTAATTTAGTAAAAACACAAGCAGCTACCTTCATCTAAGAATCCCTGTGCAAGAAGACTAATCAAATGTCTCTTCAATGTGAATACATTGGCTGTGTCCACAGTGAGAAAATATGCTGTGTATTCTTAAAAGGAATGTGATCAGAGCATGTATTATTTACAAAATACCTAATATTTTCATTAAGATATGAAAATAAATAGATCTGGTCCCCTTTGCAGCGCAGTTCTTTCTCCTGGGGAAGGAATGGCTGCTTGTTTGTCCCTGTGACATGCCGTTGCAAAGGCAGAGAAAGCAGAGGCTTACATTACCTGGTAGAATTCTCTTTAAGGTCTCTTTTGCTCTGAAGAGCCTTACTGTTTAATTTTGGTTTTCCAGAACATGTTAGATGTTGCTTCTTGGTGGTGCCTCCTGCTGCCTTATTGTTCACTGTAAGGTTTGCAACTTCTGCGTGCGTGGAAAAATTGCTGTACAAATTGTACAGAGTTTATCTCATTGTGTCAGACCCGGACCAGGCTGGGAAGATCTCAGAGAATCAGCAATGGGAATCCTTCTAGCCTAGAAGGGAAGAGTTGTGGGGTGGGAGGCGAAACATTCAGTCTGATATACAACAATGATGTCAAATCTTTTTGAGCTTTCAATGGTAGAAACAGCCTGCTGCGGTACATGTGCCACAGGTTCACCACCAACAGGAACACTGAAATGACTAGTACAAAATCAAGTAGAAAGGAAAGGACAGGCCCAGAGTGAAGGGAAAAATCATGCCCAGAATTAAGTAGAATAGAAATCCTACGTTTGCCTTCTACATTGTTGCACTAAACTTCCTTCATTAACTACTTGGCAAAATAACATTATGTTGTTCATGGTAGGCAGGAAGTTTTCCTCGTTTTTCCTGTTTTTCCTCCTACAGCTATTAAATGTATTCACAATGTATTTTTGACTCGCCCCATATAAAACACTACTGTGGGAAAAGAAAGAAAAAAATTTGTTCTTTGTAGACAAGACCAGCATAGTGGCAATGGAGACAGAGATCTTAACTGCTTACCCTTGGTATACAAGGGAATCATCAAAGACAAGTCTGGAAGTGAGTAAACTTAGATTTTGTGAAATGAGACACAAATCCTGTTGCACAATTCCTGTTTCAGAATCAATAAGGCCATACTGGACAATAAGGCCATACTGGACATATTCATTGCTCAGTCCATGACATAAATCTATTTTTGTCACATTTAAAATTGAATAGTTCACAAGACCTAAACTAAAGATGAATTCTGAAATTAAAACCATTCCTGATCTTTCCTTGATTGTTCTCAAAGCTTCAGCAGAGTTGTTCTCAGGCTGGCTCGTCCACTTGATTAATATTTAATAAACACTTTCTGGCAATAAAACTCTATGCTGGGTGTTTGGAGGAAGGTGAACAATACCTTATTCTGCTTTTAATCATTTTATAATTTGGTAGAAGTTAAAGCCTTCCACATTGGCTACAATATTAAACAGAAAAGTAAAGTGAATTATAGAACCTGAGCCACCACAGTCATTTCTAATGGCAGTGATAAAAGAAATTCCTATAAGAGGTATTTTGAGTCAGAACTTAGTGAAAGGGTAGAATTTTGAAGAGCAGAGATGAGGAGAACAATTGTAAGTTGGTGGGAAAGGAAAGAAAATGTGGACTGTATGCTTGGGAGCAGCAGAAAAGGGATACCCATTCTGGTTTTATTTCATTTGATAGGCATTAGAATACAGCACATTGGAGGCTGAGGCTCAGGAGAGTTCCCACAGCAAAAGTGTTTTAAGAACACATAATCAGAGCTGCAGGACCACTTACAAGGCTGTTGATGGCCCAGGTGAAAATAATAAGGACTCAAACGAGAGTGGGAGCCTAGGTAGAGGAAGGAAGAGGCAAACGTGAGAGGCCTGGCAGGCTCATCAGACTTTGCCACAATGTGCAAAGAGTGGACAGAGTTCGGAGTCAGAATATGTGGCTATGTTGAACAGAAAGCAGGAGGACAAACTAAAAAGGAAGATTAAAGAGAAAACAGAAAGGAAGAATTCAAATTAGCATTGAATGTATCCCAGGACAAAAGAGAAGGGAGATTTTTCAAATCGGAGCTCTAGGTCAATAATATCAAATACTGTAAGGTCAATGATAAGAATGATAAATAGCCATTGGGATTCAAAATTGAGAACTCATTACTCATTGCCAAGAAAAGAGTTTCAAATACCAACATTTGGGGGAGAGAAATGGTAGAAAAGTAGCCTCGGCCTTGTCTTTGAAACTTTTTTGTAGTGCAATTTGGGGACAATGTGGAGAAAATAAGCACTAGTATGTGGACAGTATTAATATAAACAAGTACAATTTTTCTGGAGAGTATTTTGGTGATAAAACTTGATATATATGGGTAACTTTGGATCTTGCAGTTACATATTCTTTGAATATATTTTAACAAATATTTATTATTGATCACCTAAAAAGTCATCTATGAAGATTTTTATTACAGATCTTTATACAGTAGTAAAAAATGTTAAGTAACCTAAACAATGCCAATCCACCCACTGCAGAACATGATACTATATACATGTATACACAGAGATGTTTACATTTATGATAGACATAGCCAGATATTTCTTGTCTGCCTGATCAGACCCACTTTATGTGCTTTTCTGTCTTTCTCTGTGTCTTATTCTGACATAATTGGACCAATTACATGTGCTTGTCCATGCTGTGGTAGGCTTATGGCAATGGGAGACTATGGCAAGAGAACGGAGAGAAAGAAGAGTGTGAGAATCTGAACATGGATCTTCTCAGCTCCATCCTGGTTGGGCTATCTTGTTTGCTTTGTGCTTCGCAAAGTATACAGCCATTCTTCCAGGGAATTTTTTTCTCATACTGTCCCCTCCTTCCAGGATTTAGTTCACTTCTCTCTTTCTACTCCGTCAGGCCTGGGCTGGTAAGAGATAACTAATACATGTTATGCCCCAACAGTTACGCAGGTCTCCCATACTTTACGCCTTATGGTTCCCAACACTCTGCTCATGCTTGAAAAGCATCCCTTTATGAAATTCTCCTTGTGTATTCCAACTTGAGTTTGTTCAATTTGGGTGAGACCCTGGATGATATATGCATTCAAATTTAAATACAACAAAAGTATAATACATATTTATGTGCTAATATATATCACATTTTCCCAAATCATATAAAAAAGCATTTTTATTAATTAGTCCTCTGGCATAACTCTATGATTTTCTCAACATTTTTGTGCCCACATAATCTGTTTATTTGTATGACAACAATTTTGCCATCTTATTTTCAGTAAAGAAAATACAAAATTGATCTTTCTTGCAACATAGATGAAAGTGTTTTATTTGATGGTTTAGAAAAGTCCATTTAAATTCTTCATTTCATGACTGATAAGATCATGTTCATTTTTAGGAATCATGCCAAATTTAGGGAAAAATATATATAAATATTTGGGAAGAATGTTCATTTTGATCTCATCAGTGAGAACAAATTTTCCTTTGTTTATAACTGTATAAATCAAATGTCTAGAAAAGCATTTCACAGATTACCTACAGCTTTTGCACATTTGAATTCTCGCTGTTCCCCCATTCTTATAGTAACAGATGCCATAGGAGACATTCAAAGGAGGTGTGACTCTAGACCAGTACCTTTGTACCCCATCCCTGGGCAAGCTGACACAGCTTGTGAGAGGAGTATAATAGGAACCCAGGCCTACCTTGTAATGCTTAGCTACTAACTACACTTAAATGTGTCTGAAAACCACAAAAATGTACCTCCCAAACACAGACTGTTTTCCAGCCAGTTTTCCTCTAATCATAGCCCCAAATACGCAGGGCCTCTCCAGGGTCACCTAAGCCAGGGGAAATTATGTTAGAAGAGACGCTGGAGGAGAATGAGAAAATTATCTTTAGTAATGATAGCTGAAAATCTTAGCTTTTGTAACTAGTTCAAAACAATGTGATCATAGCAATGGAAGGGGCCAATGCAAATGCAGGATCTTAAATTTAAATTTTATTAATTAATTAATTTCTGGGTTTATTAAGATTACCTCATGTTAGACATTCTTCAACGGTCTCTTGTCAACATGACCTAACTCCTTAGGTGCTACACACTGTAGGCAAAATTAATCCCCCAAACCAGGCATGGTGATGCACATCTGTAATCCCAGAACTAGGGAGGCTGAGGCAGGAGGATCATTGTAAGTTCAAGACTAGCCTGGGCTACAAAGTGAGCTCAAAGCCAGCCTAAACTGTACAGCAAGACCCCCTGTCTCAGAAAAACTAAATAAATAAATAAATAAAAATTAATCTCCCTCTTCCATATTATGATAGGTACTTGAAATTTGTTATTTATAAGTACCTTTTGATTATAGAATAAATTAAAGACTTTAATAATCTTCTCAGGCAAGGGTCATAGCTCAGTGGCACAGTGCCTGTCTGGCAAGTGCACAATCCTGAGTTCAATTCCTAGTACTGCGCTACCCCACCCCCAAAAAAGGAAAGAATCTTTTTTATTCTCAGTAAGACCTTCAGTCTGACAGAGTCATAAATGTGTGGAATCTTGTAATTGATGAAACTTATACATGCAGAAAGGTGTTCAATATCTTTTTAATTAATTAAGGCAGAACTTGTTACAATAGTCACTAAGTAAAGAAAGGTAGCAGAAGAAGTCTAAGCATGGGTATAGAAGAAAAATAGTTAAAAGAGGGTAAGACAAAGAGATGATGCAGTGAGGAAGAAAACTCAGCAAATTCATAAAACACACCATCTTTATTCTTAGAAAGGAAAGAGTAAAAGGTCATTAGCTGAATTGAAGTGATTGGCTAAGATCTAAAGTGCAAGAGAGCAAACAGTTTGAAAAAAACACTAATAGAAGTACATGATGAAATAAAAAAGTGAGAAGTTATAACTGGTGACAGAAGGCCTATGGTTATGTTATTAACTAGCTCAAAATCTGAAAGGTTATTTTGAAATTTTGCCTTCTGAAAAAATCCATATTGACAATCCAGCCTCAGTTGTTACAGAGTGATTATCAGAATGTTTCAATGGAGAAGTCAACCTCAGGAGTTATTACTTGTAGAACAAAAATTCTCCATAAAATTTCTTGACAGCATTATGTGGATCAAATCGAATATACCTACAGACTCAATTCACAGACAGCCAATGTTTAACCTTTACTGCAGAGCTGTACAACACCTAAAAGTTATGAAGAAAACTTCTGTTCCCTTCCAATCGCCTCTCTCAGTAGCATCAGAAAAGGCTGGGGAATTGCCTTATTGTTTGTTTATTAAAAATACTAATTTGTTTATGTCAAAGCGATACATCCATTATTCTAAAACTAATGTGATTAGCCTTCAACAGTGGTGACATGTGTCAATAGAAGCAATCACAAATTAAGAATTGATGAATTCGAAAACACATACATACAATTAAAAATGCAGTCCATTGATTTGAATTACACGAGACCTCTGAAAAGGAGAGTGAAAGTCGTTGGAGATGAAGGATAAGGCAAATTCTGTTGGCCTACTACAAATACCATAGAGCTCTGTCTCCTTGAAGACAGGTTTCTTTCCCTGGTTACAAATCCCTTGACTGACAGAAATCTGTATTGCGCTAGAGGAAGGCATCATTCCTTAGCCTTTGGAGAAAAGAGATTTGATTTCACTGTTAAACTTCTTAGAGAACTAACTCTATTTAACATCATTATCAACAGAAACTAAATGCTAAGTGTATACAGATGACTCCAGCAGGTTTCATTCTATAATTATAGACTGATAGCTTGACATCAATCCCTTCATAACAAATCTTTAATCTGGAATTCAGAAAAGATATACTTTTCATTATTAGTGATAACTTTGGTTCCTCATCCCTTTTCTCCAGAACCAAAAGTCAATACTTAAGAATAGAAGAGGAGATTGTGTAGGGCAGTCATAGAATGCTCCTTTCCATTAAGTGTTAAATATCATGCTCAAGTAGTGTATATTTGCTCTCTCACATCTTCCTAATTAGAGTAGGAGGAAAAGTCTGGACTATGTATTATGAGATCCTTGTAGAGCTTTAGTCTAACTAAATAAGCTTGAAAAAAAACTTGCAGTGAAGGTATTTCTGCACTCTGAAGGAAAACTTTTCTTGGTTTAAGTGATCTTTTCCTGATATGATTCTCTTACTGTTTAACCTGAACTTCCTACTGTTTTGGTCTAATCCCATTTGTCCTGGCTCACTCCCCAGTGGGCCATACCTACTAAAGGTAATGCTACCTCTGGGGACAAAATTGCAAGTTTATCAAGGGAAAAAGATAAAATACTTCAGGAGCTCTAAAATGGTTCAAAATGCTATATCACTAACAGTACACACTCAGTATTTTTGACCAATCATCCAAACAAATGAAAACCTTAAGTGTTTCAATGGAGATAAGAAAACAAGAAAGTAGAAGGAAGAGGCTATTTACTTGCCTAAATCAGAGTATTTTACAATAATTTCCAGAAATTTTCCCAGATTTGATTATTAAGTTGAGTTTTTACCTTTTTAAAGAAGGTTTGAAGGCCAGTGTTCATCTCAGTGGCACAAGCACCTGCCTGGCAAGGTCATGGGTTCGATCCCTGGTACAAAAAAAAAAAAAAAAAA
>RJWT010005598.1:0-30661 GCA_004365215.1 Cuniculus paca | reverse complement strand
TATTGTTTTAAATTAACAATATTGACATTAACATTATGCCCACCCCCTGAGTATCATCCAAAAAATTTAACAGACAAGTGAAAAACGCATTTTCTGTTTCTTAGGTTTATATTAATGATATGCAAAATGTTAAACAGATGGCACATAAGAACATGAGGATGTTCAACATCATTAGTCACTGAAAATTTGTAAATTAGATCTGCTCTGACTTATAACTACTTTCCTATGACTATGTCTAGAATAAAAATAATTAAAATACAAAATGTTGGTGTGCCACTTTTGGAATGTGAAATGATGCAGCAATGGTGTTTTATAAAACTAAATATACATTTATGATTTAACCCAAACAATTGTATTCCTGGACCTTTCTGACTTAAAAATGAAATTTCTGAAAAGAAAATTGTGTATATGAAGATATACATCAAGTTTACTTGTAATAGGCAAAAAATGGAAGCAACTCAAGTATACTTCAAGGGGTGAATTGTTAAACTGTAATACAGCTATACAACAGAACACTGAAAAATAATAAAAAAAAAGCAGAAAAATTTACTGATGTATACATGGTCATCGGTAAATGGATGGATTTTAAGAGAAAAATGCTAAGTGGTTTCAGGTACTATCTACAAGGCATCTTGGAATGTATTTCTTACAGATAAAAGGAAACTATTACAAAAGAAATAAAACAAACTCGGGACAAGTTCAAGTAACTTAACATATGGGCTTTAGACCCTTTTCAAGAAAGAGAGACTTCTGCTATGGCTGTAATAAAATCATGAAAAAAAAGGGAAAGAAGCAAGACAAAATTGAACTTAGCAATGGGTTGTGGGTAAATACAGAGAAATAAAATGAGTAAGACTTTTTTCTTTCACATTAGAATCAAACCAGTGGAAAAAATCTGTGATAAAATGACACATAAAATGTGGCATAGTTTTGGGAGAAATTATCTGTGATATTCAGAATGTATTCTTGTATTATTGGTTTCATTTCAGGTTGTCACTATAATTTCTCAGTTTATATGCAATTAAGTATTACTGGTCACTATCTAAAAGATTCATGTGTATCATAGGCAAGTTTTCAAATAGTATACCCAAATTATGAACAGACTGTTAAGCCTTTATTTATCAAATATTTCTAAATTTCTCAATAAATAAATAAATAAATCTTCACATTTTACAACATAAATCTACAAAGGGTTCCATTTTATTTTTTCAGTTGAAGAAAGAATACAGGGTAAATTTGGTTTTAAATATTATAAACTTGTCTGAAAATATATTTGTTGTACATAGCAGATCTCCTGACTTATGCATACTAATAGAAATCATACTATAATATTTACCATTTGCTGAACATCATTTTTCTTAAGTATTTAATATACAGCTGTCAAACCTGAGTAAAAATAATAGCAGGACATAATTTTCAGAATGCAGATAAGTAAATTGAAAAATTGCTGAATATAGTTTCCTTAATATACACACCTGCAAATTGTTGTTTGTTATAAAGCAGTGCGGTGCTACTCTAATGTGAAACTCTATTTCCTTAATATGAATGCACTTGTTTTGCATTTATATTAGTGGCCTTTATAGCTATAAATTTACCTAAGACTTTAATGATTCATTATGAATATATTAGATGGATATATTAAGATTTAGTGTTATCATGAGTGATTTTGAAGAAAATTCAGTTGTTAAAAACAACTTCTTAATATGGAAATAGTGAATTCTTTTTTTTTTATTTTAAAGATAATAAAACCAAGCAAAATAAAACAGAATAAAACCAATCAAAACAAACAAGTGTAAGTGAACACAGGACTTCAAAACAATAGGAAATCAACAATGGTTACTATAATGCCTCTTGTTGTCTTCAAAATAGCTGCAGATAACTTTACATAGTAGAAATCAAACAAGACAGAACAGAATAGAACCAACAAAAACAAAACAATGAGTGCAATAAAGGACTTCAAAACAAGACAATAGCAAATCTAAAATACCTACCATAATATATCTTGCTATCTTTGAAATAGTTTCCCATATCATTGGGTATAACAAAATCAAACAAAAGAAAACAAAACAGAATAAAACGCAACCAAACAAAACAATGAAAATGATACAAGACCCCAAAACAAGACAATAGGGAATCAGCAATGGTCACCACCTCCAGAAGGAGACCCCTCACATATGCCACACTGCATACTGTCATCCTCTGAATAGATGATCAAACCACCAGCCCTAGACCTGCAAAGTCAGTGAGACACCAAACACCACAAGCATCAAACTGCACTCACCTCAGTAGCCATTTCTCTGGGTCAAAGGGTCACACACTAGTGGGAGGGGGGTCGGGGCGGGTTTGGCTCTTTTTGTCTCCCAGCCTCCGCTTAGGAAGGGACTGGGGTCTGGCTGTCCCCCTCCCACCCCCACCCTCTGCGGCAGCCCACGTATGGCACTGGTTTGTAGGGAGAGCTTGCTTCTTGGGGACTTCTTGTTCTTGGAAATAGTCATTCTTACTATCTTGGTATATACTTCTCCAAGGTATCTCTATCTCTGTCTCTATCTGCCTCTCTCTCTTCCTCTCTCTCTCTCTCTGCTTCCCTCCCATCCTCCCTCCCTCCCTCTCTCTTTCTAAAACACATACTCACATGCACAATACTTTAAATATACATCATGGACATCTTTTAAAGTTTAGAAATTTTAAACTTACCATTTTAAATAATTACTATTTATTATTTCTTTTTTTTCATACCATGAATTATTTAGCGAATTATAACTTGGAGAGTTCAATATGTCTTGCATTTCACTATTATAAATAGCTTTATGATAAACCCTGAAGGGCCTGGGGATTTAGCTCAGTGGTACAAAGTCTTCCTGGAAAGCCTGAGGTCCTGAGTTTAAGTCCCAGTACGCCTCAATAAGTGAATAAATAAACCCTAAAAAACCCTCATTTTTCTGCAGCTTATCTGCTACACAAATAACCATTGTCTATATTTTAGTCCATATTTTTTTAGAGATAATCTGTTTTCAGTAATCATGTTTGAATTTTACTCCCACCAGCAAAGAAAACAGAAATACACTTCTGGCTTAGAAGGCCAACAGAACAATTTGAAAATCAATCTAGAATGGAAGAAACTTTAGAAAACTTTTAGTTTCAAAATAGCCACAAATCTAGGTGATATAATATACACTAAAACAGTAACCACCAAGTGGAGAGGAGAGGAAAGTATGAGAAATATTTCATCCATGAAAAAGGGGTTCTCCAGATAGAGAATTTGAGGATGGAGTTCACTATTCTTCCTTCTAAGTGCTTTTGTTAGTCATTAACACAAAGCTAGGGGATCAAAAAATGAATACTACAAAATACAATACAGTAAAGAAGCTAGAATATTTGCAAATATGGGTGCCTATATTTGTAGATGTTTAGAATAAGAAAACCAACATGAGAAGTTTCTTTGTTTATATGTATTGTAAAATGGGAACGACTGATATTTCAACTTGTAGGGCATATACATATTGTATACATGCTGACACTTTCTTCTATGAATCTTTATACGTCCTTTAGTTATTAATTTATTCTCATCCATAATATCAAAACCTTTACTATTAATTTCCATTCTGCTCTAATGACATATTTTTCCTCTAATGGATGCAAATATACCTGATAACTAACATTCATTTTCCAATTTTTTATCTCTTACATTGTCTAATATGATACCTCACACAGTATATATTTAAATTTATAAATGAAAAAAGTTTGTAACTGTATTCAGTATACTACAAAAATAATAACTGGCATTGGTTATTTTTAATAAATGTTACTTATTTTTTATCATTATATTTCATTAGTTTATCAAACATTTACCTGTTGTTTGATTTATGGCATACTGAGTCACACTAAGACTTCCCATAATCTGTGTTCAGGCACCCTTGTGATCAGCCAACCAATCAATCTTATTTAGAAGCCAAAGAAGCAATAATAAAATATGTGAGAATGGAAACCGGATAAAATAGTATAAAAAGAAAGACATTGTGTACTTTTAAGATGTTTCTTGTTACTAGACATTCATTTCTTAATTTAGCCCCAGATAGCTGACTGAAGATCTTGCATCTTTCAGTGTGGAATAAATCAGAAAAATTATATTCACTTAATTAAAAGAATTGTGAGCTATATATGCTAATATTGCAATCTGGGACAGAATATTATACAAAAATATTTTATATCACTTTGAAAATTTTATGATAATTTTCATTTGCTAACTTGTATCATTTGGTAATTATTTTAGATCTGAGTGAAATATGAAGTTAAAAGAATTTCTGTCTTATAAAAGAAGTTTTCTTACAAAAAAGAACCCTAAATCCCAACTTTTGGATAAAAGTATGGACTCCAAATTACACGTTTTTCCAAGACTCAGATGTTATTTTAGCAAACACAAAGCCACTGGCAAGTAACAGTGGTTACGTTTACTATCACTTTTTACAGTTCTGTTAATGTGTAAGGAGTAACTGAGAGTGTGGTTATAAGATGAAAACAAATAAAAGAGGCGATGTTCTCATGCTGCCTGGCATTTAGTAGAGGATGAAAAACATTAGCTTTTTTCTTTATTGCTGGTACTGGACTAAGAATTCTTCCCCTTTTCTCTGATACATTTCAAGGTTGTATAGATACACATCTTGTCTCCCACTACTTGACATATTGAAATATTTGCCACTCTCAGAGTTACTACCCCTCAAATGTGATCTTTATTAAAAGACTTAGATCTTCAGCTTTTCTTACTGACATAAATGCCTGACACCCTCAATTTAAAAAAGGAAAGGTTTAAATAGGCTCACAGTGTCAGAGGTTTCAGTCTATAGTTAACTGAAACCAGGCCACAAAGGTCATGATGGAGCAGCAGCAGAAAAGTTGCTAAATTCGTGGCATCAAGAAAGCAGAGGTATTATTGCATATTGTTACCTTCGAAAGGGTTGCTTAGATTACCAGATACAGACATGTAAAACTGATCTAATCATATGAGTATTAACTGTTCTTTTCCAGAATTAAATATTGCATTCATTGTTAAATTCCTATCATCTTGTTTTGAAAACTTATACTGTTATTGATTTGGGTTTGTTGTTGTTTGTTTGTTTCTTTTGCTTTTTGTTTTTCTTTTCTGTGTCTTTTTTTCTCTTAACGAAAGAAAGAAAGAAAGAAAGAAAGAAAGAAAGAAAGAAAGAAGAAAGGAAGAAAGAAAGAAAGAAAGAAAGAAAGAAAGAAAGAAAGAAAGAAAGAAAGAAAGAAAGAAAGAAAGAAAGGGAAAGAGTGCCTAAAAAGAAAGGGCTGGGGACTTGATATAGTTTCCAAGGTCACATCTCCATAACCAAACTAGGCACACTCAGAAATGTCCTTTATTAATCTCAGATGAATCAGGTTGACAATGATGATTAACCATCAGAACTTGCAATATTTACATATAGCTTTCTTCAAAAATTATGCTAATAATGTGACAAGGATAAGTGAAAGGCCTTTGCAGCTTCTTTTCAGAGAGAAATACTTGTTTATATGGATGCAACATCCTCTAGGCTTAATTTGAATGAACTGATCTGACGTGTAAATCTGGGTGGAGAGAGTAGCAGCAAAATAGAAAAGCAAATCCCTAGAAACTCTCTGTGGAAACACATGACTGGGAAATTTTTAAGAATGGAAACTGTATTATATTTCATTTTATTGATAATCTATGAATTAAATTTTATGTCAAATATAAAGTTGTCCAGGAACACATTATTTAGTGTGCTTTGTAAGTGTATTTTACATTTGAGTAAACATAGGGCATACTGAATACTGTAGGCATTATTGGAAGTGTAATTACTATTGCAATGAAAATAAGAAATTGAAAATACAGAATCTTAGACATGAAACTATAATCCCTTAGTAGACGTTTCACATCATGAGCTAGATTTCTCAAAGGATATGGATAGTTCAATTTTATTTAAATTGAGTATGTCAGAGTGACACTATGACACTAATAGCATATTAATTTATGAAATGTTACACTCTCTAGAGTTATTACATTTTTATGGCCTCACCTTTGTTATATATTTATTATTTTTTATAACTCTTCCAGTTGATAGGTATTATTGTTGTAATAAATATTTTGTGTACACTTCTAGGAATACATAGAGAATAACACACTGCAGCGTGATTATATTCTCCCTCCAGGGATATGTATTTTACATCTTCATGGTAATATTTATATTTACATAGCTTGAAAGATTTTGTTCTCATATGCAACGTAAATTGCAAAATGTAAATTGGAAAATAGTATAAGTGGATGATGTCATATATACTCTTTTTAGGGGTAAATTCACCAGTTCAGTTATACAGTTTTCTATTAACAACCATCTTTGAACAAACACCTTGTCCCTTCACACCAGTTACTGGAGTGGAATCGACACTGTAAGGAATTTAGCTGAGTTACAAAGAGGTGAGCTGCCATGTCCTAGTAATTAGTGAAAAGAGCCAATATGAGCAGTTAGGACTTAGTCACAATTAGTGAAGTATAGGAAAGAGGTGAAACCTAGAGAGAGCACCTGTTCCCACCAACTGTTCCGCTTTCCCCATGGAACAGCACTGGGTAAGAGTCAGATGGGTCAGCACAGATGAGGGATCTTCTTACTGCAGAGGGAGCTTTAAGTAGAAGGTTTCTGCAATTTTATGGACCCAGAGACTGGGAATAGAGGCAAAAAAAGAACAAGGAGTAAAAAAAATATCCAGTACTGTGTCAGGGTAGAGAAAAAAATTTTTTAAATTTTTCCCATAAATAAACCTTCCAGTGAAGGTACCTACTTTAGGAGTACGAGGGTTCACAAATGCATAACCAGCCAGATGCCCAAGTTCATGACTGGAAATCCTTTCACAGTCTACAGTGCCTTAAAAATGCAGCAAATATGGTATGGGTCGGCTTTTTTCCCCATGAACCACCACTGGGTAAAACCTATGTGGTTACCTATGCTGAGACCTAAACAGTCACACATAAGCTAGGAGTGAGACTCCTTAAATACATAATCCAACCTGAGCCTGTTATTTTCCCTTCGCTGGACCATAGATATTGATCAATAGTTGATGAGTTCTTAGAAAGATATCCGATTTCAGGAGAAGATAAATTTTATTTAGTCTCAAGGTTCACAATAAGATATCTGATCTCACGACAAGATAAATTCTATTCAGCGTCAAACAGTAAGCAAAATGCTTAGATATTGAGCTATTAAAAATTATGCCTATTCCCCACATCTATGGACTAAATAACAAATATTTGGTTCTTGTGATAAAGCTGCATGGAGTTTAAAATAGAATTTTCACTCTCACATGAAAGGCTGTGTCTAGTTAATTCTTGAGGTCCAAATTCCTTTCTTCAACTTCCGGGATATTTTTGTTTTAATAATACAGAATGCTCCACTTTGCTTAAAATACTGAAAGAGCTCTTCTTACTGTAAAACAAAATTCCTAGGAAACAAAAATGATTACATAAAGAGAGAGTCACAATGGTTACAGAGGACTGGGAATTTAGTTCAGTGGCTCAAGTGTTTGCCTGGGAAATGCGAGGTCGTGAGTTCGATTCCTGGTACCAAAAAAAAAATGGGTACAAAAAGAAAGAATATACTTCAATATTTTTTCAAAATATACATAAACACACATCAAAAATTCTCTAAAAAAGACTGCTTTATTTAGAACATAAATTTACTTACATACAAACTGAATCTATAGATTTTTTTAAAAGCTTAATTTTGTCTCGAAATTTTTGCCTAATATGTCTTTATTCAATCCTCCATATGTAGATGAAATCAGTTCATAAACTTTCTGTCATTACTATCAAATAATCTCAAAGGAGTTAGACAGAATATAAGAGATTTGCCAGTTCATTTAGGACCCTAATGCAGAAGCGTAACAAATTAGTAAAAGATATTTCATTTTTGGTTTTGTCGTTCCCCTTCCAAATCCCTGACATATTTCATAAATTTTCATTAGAACTCAGTGATCATCTCCTCAGAAGGATAAACAGAATAATATTCATTGTAAGCCTTTTGAAATTAGGCTCCCTCCACATAAATGAAACCATAGATTGCTTCTAACCAGTGAAAAATTTCTTTATATGAAGAGTTAAAAAGCAACAAAGGAGAGAGAGTAGTAAGACATTCTGTGTAGAATTATTTGAAGACTAAGAAGAGAGATCTTTAATTTGTTTTGTTAAGTTAATAATTGTGGATCTGTGAAAGGGAGAATGCTAAAATTCTCATGCTTTTGTAATTGTATATTGCAAGACACTTTCAGAATTGTGTAAGTGAAGCAACTCTACATAATTTGGCTGTGAAGGGGGGTCACTTAGCTTATTAGTCTATTAGTATCATAATTGTTATTTAAAACAATTAAGAGGGTCAGGGATATAGCTCAGTGAAATAAACTGCCTGGCCAGCACAAGGTCCTGAGTTCGATTCCAAGTACCTAGAATAAAATAAAATAAATGAAAGTAGTTGAGAACATACATCGTACTACTATGGAACAGAAAAGAAATGCTTCTTGAATCTGTGAAAGAACGATATTCAGTAAGATATACATAGTTAGGTGTTCAAAGCATTATTCTACATTAAACTAAGCAATAAAGAAATACTTAATTTTAGAAATGAATTGTTTCACCACTCACTCATTAGGCAAAAAAGACTGCCAAGTCCATTAGAATGCAGTTGTATCTTCAAAACAATAGTCAGAAGTCCTATATATTAGTTGATGTGGTCTCAATAAAAAATTCATATGTTAGAGAAAAGTGCAGATAACTTCTTTCTGAAAGGACATGAACGTAATATAAATTCAAATTTTTAAATATATAGCCTCCATCTTGAAAAAAGTGGGGAAACCACAAGTTTTTAATAGACCATGATATCAGAAGAACAAGAAAGCTTCTTGACCAATGAGGATTTTGAGCAATGAGGATACAGGGGATTTCAAAGTGCTTTCTTTAGTCTATGTGTGAATTTAATATGTTTTAATAAATAAATGACCTTTAATGTTTTAATGCTGTAGTGTGTTGAATGATATGTTATCCTGTCTCAAATATTAACCTCATTAGTAGATATTGGGAAATGGAAAGAACATGTTACAGTGAGAAAGAAGACAAGGAAGAGGGAGGAATAAAGGAAAGAAGGAACAAGAAAAAAATGAAAAGAAATAATGGGAAAAAATTGTAAATAAGAAGGAGAGGAGGGGTAGAAGGAAGGAGAAGGGAAAGGGGCAAAAAGAAGAAGCAAGATATATCATGCACAGATACAAATTCTCTATGATGAATGCTTTCATTATGTATATCTAAAATGTACCAATAAAATAAAAATTAAAAAATCAAATATTAACTTCATTTAAGGTGCTAAGTAGCAACACTTAAATGTAGCACTAAATAATGTGGTAAAAGAACATCACTAAACAATCCTTAATCCCAATAAAATTAATCACCAAGTAATACAGAAAATAATGTTTCCATAAGTTATATTTTTATTTTCTTCTCCCTTATTTGACAACTGAAAGATGGTGAAGTTTTCAAAAAACATGTTGTAGAATGAAAGATAAAAGTCAAAAGTAATATACTTTGGTGATAATAAATGACAGCAATATACCAACTATTTATACCTACTTTTTTTTCCTTTTTTGTGTATGGAAATCATATAGATGCTCATTTTGAAATGTGGAAGTACAAGTATCCTTGAGAAGTCAGAGGATGGCCCAACTCCATGAAGTGAAATAGTGAATTTATTTCTGTTGTTTTTCTTTATTTTTTAATTTTTTGAAATATATATGTATATGCATAGAAAGTCCTGTATATATTCAAAATATTTTGTGACTTTTACTTAACATTCTTTTCTGCCATTGCATATCATATTACAGCAATGAAAATACATTTTGACTTTCAAATAATTGATTTGGGTATTGATTTAGAATACAACCTACTCATAAGTGGAAGGCTTCTATTTAAATGAACTAAATTCGAACAATAATTGCAGTTACTTTCTTTTCCTAATTACAAATATTTTGACATTTTCTCATTTTTCAAGTGAATTAAAATGAAAAGAAGTTAATGCTTCAAGCACTTTTTATATATTTTCTCTCTGAGCCAATATTTTGACATTTGTACAAAACATTCAACTAGAAGGGTTTCAAAGTTTCTATTCAAATTAATATCCAATAATATAACAAAATTTGTAAGCAATATTGGTTCTTCTGAATGCAAGAAAAGGACAATGATAGTGCTCCCTATAGTGGTAGCAGCTAAAAGTGCCACCACTAGCATTATTATTGTCCTTCCCTTGCATTCAGAAAACATAGTATGTTTTCATATTTTTGGCATACATTTGATTCTCTGTAAATTCATTTTAATTTTATTATGGAGAAATATTCTCCTGTTTTATCATTTTACAATATAATGTTACTTTATGTAAAGTGAAGGTGGTATTTGTATATTACCTGGTAATTTTGTGTGGTGTAGATACTTTGGTAACTTTGGTTCTATAGGAGAAAAATAAGAAATCTAAATTGATAAAAACCTTATTTTTGTTAAAAACATCTGATGACTACTGTCATGTCATCACACCAAACTATAGTCCTAGACCTCTTTATATTTTTTTATTTTGAGACCAGATATCCCTAATTCAGTAAATTGCTCAGATTGGCCTCAAACTTTCAATCTTCTTGTCTCAGCCTCCAATAGTAATACAGATGTGTTACACCACACCTGGTTGATCTTTTCTTATCCATTAGGTAATAAGTTCAATATTTTGTATGTACAATATTTAGACTTAATTACTAACTTAAGCAGTCTCAAATACTTGGGGAGATAATACATATCTGTTAATTATTTTTTAAAAGTTAGAAAAAATATTACCAATAAAATTTACTTGAGCGTTTATAAAAATGCTGATTTGATTTTATAAAAATGCTAATTTGTTATAAAGCATCTATTTGTATGCTGCCTTAACTTTCAGAAAAAAATTACATGTGCATTTTACTTAAGCAATGTCAACTCCTTGAGGAGATAATATATACAAGAATCAATTATTTTTAGCTAAAAGTACTATAGTAACTTTAAGAAGACAGAAAATAATCTGAACTAATCAGAAAATAGAATTTTAATTGAATTCAAATTAGAAGAATATGGATTGAAAGTTTACAAAAACAGTATTAAATATTTAGGATAAGGTACAAATAAAGTACTATAATTGGAGAGGAAATAAAGCAAGAATATTTATTTTTCTACAATAACTAAATTTTAGTGACATTAATAACAGTAACTTTTCTATTGGCTTTCACTTTATGACAATTTATTTGTAATTTCTAAAAAGAAATATATATATATATATATATATGGCATTGTTAGAAAACAGTCAATGAACATACATTTATATCAGCATACAAAGTATCTAATATATGCTTATTAGAGCTAAATTTAGACCTTAGGTTTGTCAAAAACTAAAGATAGAAATACTAGAAAATTAAACTCAATAGTCACTTTTAACTTCCCCTCAGTACCAGAGTTGTTTAGAAGGTGGGTGAAAAACAAAACTCAACTACTGAGAGAGAATTACTGCCTTTAATGGACAAATACTTTATAATGAATTTTCATCAATTATGTCAGTGCATTATTTGAAAAACAAGGTCAGTATTCCCATCTCCTAAGTGATCACTTTTCTAGCATACCAAGATCAAAATGTCTTCAATGAAAAGTATTTCAGAAGGTTAACAAAAAGAATTACTAAGGGAGAAAAAACTATCCTAGACTGAGAATTAGGACCTTAAAGATAAAGAAAGAATAAACATTTGACGAAGAAGACATCTGGGTTTGATCTTTCTTAATATAGAAAATATGTTCTATTTTTAAATTTGTATATAAAACTATAAATGCTCTGAAGTAAATTTAGCAATTCTTTCAGAATTATCTTTGTTTTATAGACTGTTTTGTTTTTATCATCTTTTAAACATTATTTAATGTACATTTGTGTATTTAAATAATAATGGAGATTGATTAAAAAACTTATAATTTTAAAAATTAATTCATAAAAAGAATTATATTGCTAACTTTTTAAATATTTCTATCAAATATGATATTTTTTGGAAATTTTCATTTTAGCTAGTACATGTTTGCAGTACATAATAATTATCATTTGTTGGTAGCTATTACATGCATGTAACGCACATTAATGCTTTTAACATTCCCTCCCTTCTCTGCCTCCCCGACCTCCATCTCCTGGTTCCCTGTCCATTTTCAAAAGACTTACCTCTTTGTTGTATGTTGTCTATTTTTTATTTTTATTTTTAATTATTTGTAATTTGGGTTCTCATGTAAAAGAAACTACCCAGTATTTAAGTTTGTATGTATGATTTTTTTATCCATTTAGCCTTGTCTCATAGTGCATTCCATTTTTCTATAAATGACTCAAATTTATCTTCTTTATAGCAGAGGAGTACTCCACTGTGTATAAATGTTGCATTTTCTTTGACTATTCTTCTGTTACAGGACATATTCACCACTTACAGAATTTAGTTATTATGAGTTGTGTTCCTAGTAACATGTATCATTGTAATTTGATATCATTAGCTGTTTCATAGAGATACCTAGATGGGAACAACTGATTCAAATGAAATTTCTATTTTTTTAATTCCATGAGATATTTTCATACTGATTTCCATAATGGGTGTATTAGTTCACATTCCCTACAATAATATAGAAGATTTTCTCCTCTCTGGGGCTTGCCAGCTTTTGTTATTATTTGATTTCATGATTACAGCCATTCTTTCTGCAGTAATAATTTAAGTGGTATTTTAATTTGCATTTATCTAATGGCCAGCAATGTTGAACATTTTTAATTATTTATTTATCATTTGTACTTTTTATTCTGATAATTGCCTATTTATCCCAGTAGTCCATTTTTTTAAAAAAACAAAATACAAAAAGGATAGAAATAATACAGAATTTAAAAGAACAAAGCAGTAAGCATTTTTGACTGGGTCTTTTAATTTGGAAAATATAATTTTTGAGTTATTTATATAACAGATATTATTCCTTTGCCCAAAGAGTAGTTGGCAAAATATTTTCCCACATATGTTATAGGCAATTAATAGTAACTAAGGAGCTTTACAACTGTTTCAAAAATTGGCAAAAATGATGGGATAAGTGACTTCAAGTGAGGAATATTTTGAGTGGGATCACTGGCAATATGTCTTTTACTGTAATTTTTAAAAATTTGAAATATTCACTTCATATTTTAAAAACACCTCATAAATCCTCACCAGCCAGGATACTCTTAGGTCATAGCTATATGTCAAGACTAATACTTAGATGCAGAAGTACTTAATAAACCAAAATGTCATTGTATATTTTGAGTGCAAGCAAAAAAAGGACTTCAGTGTGAACAAGAAAAGGACTTTATACTACTTGCCAACATGCAAAATCCACTGTTTTGAAAAAATGATATTGACACTTAAAATCCACTACCTGAGTTAGTTTGAAGAATGGAATGTTGACCTGATCTGTGGTATTTTGTACACCACAGAGAAAGCCCTTCACTGTGCCAAGCTGGACAAATCAAAGACCTTTGTGCTAAATAAGTCAAACATTTAAATGTGAAGTAAGAAGGCATGGAATAGCCTAAGAATTCTTTGAAATCCTCTACCTTCCATGTGAAAACCAGAATTGAAGGTAAAGCATATCAAAGCTATGAATGACAAAGAAAACCAAAAAATTCTTGATAATGGCAATGAAGTTAACTGATTCAAAAAAACTCACATTTTATAGAAGGATATATTTGGACATCAATTAAAAGAGCCATAGAAACTCAGAAACACCTTCATGTCCATGGTGTACCAGCGTAGGGAGGCATATCAATAAAAATACCAACATGCTTCATTAGAACACAGTTGCCTCATCCAGAGATGCTTTTTCTGAAGCCACTAATAAGAGATTAAGTTGACAAGAATGGTTATTATAGCATCATCTCACAGTAAACTTAACCGGGAGGTGGGGGAAAGAAGATGCAGCAACCACATTTATACTAAATTTGGTGATAATTAAAATTTTGAATGGTTACATATTAAATTTTTGGCACTCTGAATGAAGGAGTATAAATACTAAGGAATTATTAGTGCTTTTATCAGCAAAGAATTGTAAGTTTGTGGAAATATAAACAAAATTGTTGGATCAAAATTATATTTTAAAATATAAAAGGAGGGCCGGGGATTTAGGACAGTGGCAATAAGCACCAGCCTGACAAGTGCTAGGTCATGAGTTCAATCCCCAGTACCAAAACCAAAATATAAATAAAATAAGATAGCATATGAAAGGATTCTTTAGAAAAGGGAAAGAGCAAACAAACATACAGAAAATTCAGATTTAACACATCATATCTCCGGTCGTATCATGATTGATAATTTTTTAAATAAATGTATCCCTTTCTAAATGTTAGGGAATTAGTTATCCAGGCTGTTTGCTGTTGTCTCTTTACAGATTCTATAACTGAAGATAAGAGCAAATAGAAGATGAAAATTTTAAAAAGGAAGAGGTGAAGGAATTGTTTTAGTCATGACCATAATTTTTTTTCCTAGTGGCAATTTCCTCTTTGAAAAAGTTAACAAGTGCAAAACAAAAATGCAATTAAGCATTTTTTACCTTCTTAAAGTGGCATTTATCTCATGATTGTCTTCTCTCCTAATGCTAGTATTTTTGACAAATGTATTAAACACAAGACAGCATTAATTTTAAAAACAAAGACTATGTTAACACACATTTTTCTCCCTTATGGGTATCTTTCTGGACATGCTAAGGAATTAAGAGCAGGGAGAATATTAAAATAGGATACTTGACACAGGATATATAGTCTCTTAGAAGAGATATTTTTATTTAATTTATTTTCCTTTAGATATCAAAGTACTGCTTTGCCGTCCTTATCAGTAGCATCAGTAAAAAACAGTTTAACAATATGAAGACCCAAAATAAGAGAAGAGTTATAAGTTCCTTGCGATTGAATTACAGCCAGAGTATTTCTTGTCCATTTTAGGAACTTCTACTAGTTTTATTGACTCTAATGATACAAATAGAAGATTTGTACACACAATTTTATTCATGTGTAACTCAAGCATATGCTAGTGAGTATAGTTTAATTTGTTAGAATTCAATTGATGCCATATATAGGCACAAGTTTAATATAAAACATAAAAATATAGTTACTTTTCACAGTATCTCAAAGAATACTTCCACATGTTAATTTAGATATAACTTTTTTTAAGCTTTAGGTTATATTTCGACAAATAATCATTGTTTAGGGAGACTATAGAATGCTAAGTATAGTACTTGAAAATATAGGTTCATGTTATGACTCACAGACATACTCATCAGAGAGCATTATTGTTTTTCCTATGTTGAATAAACATATGTCATAAGACACAAACTTAATTTGCTCTTTACTTCCTGTCAGAGTTAAATTTCAGGAATGTATTCATGTGCTTAATCATGCATCCCCTTGCTAATCCACACAGCCATCACTACCGAGGCCTGCTCATTTGTCTTGGACACTTCTAAGATGCAGAGAAACAATCTCCACTGCTCTATTCTTCCATGGATCATGCTCTTTTCCATTAGTCAAGGAATGCCCACATCTTTCTCCAATGTAGCTTTTCCCTGTCACATCAAATACTTTACCACCTTTTGTTTCTTTGTAGTAGGTACTCATGGCCTATGAGCAACTGAAGGATGTTAGTAATCAGCAGAATAGGGAGCAAAGGGAGATTAGGCGCTCATTTAAAACAAAAAAAGAACCCCTCTGCCCAAAAAAGAGAAGAAAAATAAAAAAATAAAAAAGGAGTAACAGACAATGTAAATGTTTAAATAATTATCCCTTGCAATCTAGTTTAGTTTGACACTGGATTCAGAGTTGCTGGCAGAAAACAAGACGGTATGCACTTCATTTTGTTGTTGTTTGCATTTTCATGATTTTATCTTTTATTAAGTAATTTTATTGGTATACGTATGATTATTGGTATACATATGATCATATTCATTAAAGAGAATTTGTTGTGTAGATGATATAACTTGATTCTTTTTCTTTCCCATTCTCTTACCCTTCTTTCAACCCTACTTCTGTAATAACAGACATCCAGAAATCTTGCTCCATTTCCTGGTTTCACTATATACTATCTTTTTAACTTTGCAAAAGTTGTTATGACTCAATTTCCTTGTGAAACAAATGACTACTAGTACTTTTCTTTATGTGTTGCCATGATCAAATGACATAGAACAAAAAAAAGAACAAACAGGGAAGCAACATGGCTGAATAGAGGAGTCATGTCTGAGAGATACAGAGATCAACTAAAAACACAGATAATTGCAAGAAGGGAAGGGATACACATCTGTAGAGGGTTCCAAACAATGTGGCAGAGTCTAGCACCACAGGAAGGACTTGGGTATACAGGTACATAATCTCATCATCTCCTTTCCAAACATAGAGGAGGCTGCTGCCAGGCAGCATTTTCACCAGCACACACCAGGAGCAAGTGATCAGGGATGGGATAGGCTCCCTCCCCACCTGCCCTATCTCAGACTCAAGAGGATAAACAAGAGATCACTGCCTGTGTGGGGAGTCCTGAAAAAGTGGTTCTGGGCACACCTGAGTCACTGTGAGGAGCCTGTGATTCATCCCATGCCAGCTGGGAAATTCACCCAGCACACAGAGCTAACATTCGTCAGGTTTTAACCTGTACTAAGGATTTCAAGTTTTCTTGAGCTTACTTTGCTCCAATCCTAGACCTGCCAGAGATTCCGTCTGACATCTAGCACCAATACCTGGGAAACCTGGGTTTACATGGAATGTTCCAATCCTATATAAATCTCTTCCTGGTACATTTGGGCTGTGACAGCACCCATTCAACACTAGACATACTACTTGAGTTGCCAGCCTGCATTCTACCAAAGTCTTGGGTACAGTCCCTACATGATACAATAGGCCAGGCTTCTGCCTAGTTCACAGCAAAGGTTACGGTCCTGCCTATTTTGTCCGGCATTGCAGATACTCATGAGATATTACCAACCACTCTGCACCCTCACTGGGCCTGCTGTAATCTCCCCACATTAGATTTGGTCACATCTATATCCCTTCTAGGCACCCCAGTGCAAAAGAAACCTCTTTCTGGTGTCTGGAGCTGATCTCACAAAAAACAGAACACACATTGGGTAACCAGCATTGGGCCCAACCATCAGGAATCCACAATGGAAACCTCAGAAGCCAAGGCCCCACACCTTCCCTAGTCTGATACTTCATCTTGAAGAGTTGTCACACATGGGATTACAGAGAGTCTCTGTTAAACTAGGTAACTGTCATACAAATTCCCCAAGTATAAAGAGAGGCAAAGAGGAATGTGACTTGCAAGATTAAAGACTGCTGCTCTTGGAAGAAACACTTACCTGGAAATTTATAAGAATATTTTTTTCTTTCTTTTTCTTCTTCATCATTCACTGAACTCAATTTTTTCCTCTATTGGTATGTTTTTGGTTATTTTACTACTATTTTGTCTTTTGGTAGAGGTTGGAGTTTTCCTACCCATTTTCTTCCCCCCCCATTTCAACATAAATTTGTTTTGTTATAATAGACCTTCCTTTTAATCTCTCTTTCCCTTATTCTCTTGTTTTCTTTCAACTTTTTTCCTTAGTGTTTTTTTAAAATTTTTTCCTCTATTTTTAATCTCAACTACCTGTTATTTATTCTTTTCCTAGTTGGTCTGTTACTGTTATCCAATACCACTAATTTCCCTTCACTCCTCAACAGGATTACTTCATCAATCTCACCACATTCTTCACGTCTTTCATTGCTTTACTTTTCATAATCTACTAGTCTTTTTTTCATGCTTCCATACTGATACAATTTACACTTATGAATCTGTATATAGTTAACTGTATTTTACTATGGCTTAACACTGTTGTATTGTGAAAGTGGGTAAAACTGCTCTATTGAGTTGATGTTTACTATGTATAATCTTCTGACCTGTTTGGATGTCATTAAATGACTACAGATCTTTTACCGATGGGTAAATATGGCAAAAATTAGTTTAGTTAGTCTTTATCCAGTCTGTGCTTGATACTATTGTTATTATTGATCATACTATTTTAACCAAAGTGGCATAGTTGTTGTGATAAATTGAACTTACTTGTGTGCCAATACCTAGATTGCCTGGGGTAATAAACAATACTACAGTCTAGTACCAAAGAACTGTGTGCTAAGACAAACATGCTGAAATCTTTTAACCCTAACAGAGGAGATAGAATCCTGAGGCAAACTCAAAGGTCAAAAGCCAGCAATACATAGCAGACATCTCTGAAAAGTATCATTACCTAAAGATGTCTCAACACTAATACTAAAGCTTTCCACCATAAGCAATTTACAAGCCTCAACAAAAAAGTAGAAAATCAGAAAAAGATAGAAAGAAAATACATTACAAAACCTCCAATTCTCCCAAAGCAAGTCCATCAAATATTAAAGTAGAGGAAATCAAAAGCCACCCAGCTGAATTTTCTGAAATAGTAGCAGCAGAAGTAATAAAGCAAATGAATAAGACTCTTGACAAATTTGAAGCAGAAATAATTGCACAGATAATTAGAGATGATGGCCATGTTGAAGGAAATGGTGAGTGAATCTAGAGTAGATACAGATAAAAAGTAGAAGAGATTAGGAAAGTCATGGAAACCATGAATGCCTAACATAGAAAAACAACTGAATTTAAAATAAAATCAAAGAGAAATGTGAGAGATTAAAAATTCTATTGAAAGTATGTTCAGCAGAGTCAACCAATGTGAAGATACAATATCAAATCTAGAAGACACAGTTATAGAATTCTTAAATATAGCACAGGACCACAAACAACAACAACTCAACAACTGCTAGACAAGGCAAAGAAGACTAAAATAAGATTAACTGGAATCAATGAAAAATCAAAAGATACCACAAAGAGCATAAAATACATGCTTACAGAAGTAATAGTGGAAAACTTTCCAAGTATGAAAAGAACTTGACATACAGATAAAGAAGAAATATAAAACTCCATATAGCCATAAGCAGAAAAAAATGCTACACCAAGGCATATGATAGTCAAGATTACAGAAATTCAACAAAAGAAAACAATCTAAAAAGCTTTTAGAGAAACAAAACAAATTGCCTATAAAGAAAAACTGATCAGAATTGCAACAGAATTTTCAACGGAAACTCTACAGTCAAGAAGAGCTTGGAGTTAAGTATTTTAATTTCAAAATGAAAACAACCTCTAATCCAGACTGACATATCCTACAAAATTATCTTTCTTCCATAATAAAGAGCACTTCAAAATATAATTCTTTCATAATAAACAGCACTTCAAAAATTCACGATCACCAAACCAGCACTCCTAAAAATTCAGAAGAATATTTTAGGAAAAGACAATTCCAAGAAACTCAGTAGAATTAATCCATCAGGTGAAGCAAACAATTAAATAGAAGGAAAAGAAAGGGCACCAACAACAGGAAAATAATATGACAAGATAAGTTAATAACTATCAGTTGTAACCATCAATGTGAATGAATGGTCTCTATTCACCAATCGAAAGAAATAAATTGGTAGAATGGATCAAGAAACAAGATCCAAAAATATGCTGCATACAAGAACCACATTTGACTCAAAAAGAAATTCACAGACTAAAAATAAAAAGTTGGAAAACAATGGTTCATGAAACAGGAACTTGGAAAAAAGTGGAATTAGCTAACATTATGGTACACAAAGTGAATTTCAAGTCAAAACTAATTAGAAGATAAAAAGAGCACCACATACTTGTTAAGGGAACAATTCAACAGGAAGAGATAACAGAAATGAATATATACACATCAAATACAGTGAGTCCCAGTCTTAGAAATATTCATGTTGCAAACTTTCATAGATGCAAACAAATTGCAGAAGTAGCTCACATGTCTGCTGGACACTGTAACAGTTGTGCATTCTGTTTACTGTGCAGTGCGACAATATACTGAGACACCTAACTACACAAAAGAAACATTAGTGGATATGAAAAATCAGATAAGCACTAGTAAAATTGTATGGGGTATGTCAACATACCACTGCTACAAATAGACAGATCAACTAGATCAAAAAAATTTTTTTAATTGGTACTGAGATAAACTTTTGAAAAAATGGACATAATAGACCTATATGGAGTGTTCCACCCAATGACATCAGAATGTACATTCTATCTGTATATAGGACTTTCTCCAAAATAAACCACATATTAGTACATAGAACGTGTCTAAGTCAATGAAAAGGACTTAAAATTATTCTATCCATATTATCAGATCATAATAAATGAAAATTGGAAATAAATGGTAAAAGAAATAATGGAAACTACACAAACAAATGGATATTGTAATATATTATATCCTCTTGAACAACCAGTGGTTCTCAAATGAAATTAGATTCTACAATGTTAAAGTCAGTAAGACATACTAGATCTTATGGAAGGCAATGAAGCAGTTCTATAAAGGAAATTTACGGC
Source organism: Cuniculus paca (assembly GCA_004365215.1). Taxonomy (NCBI): domain Eukaryota; kingdom Metazoa; phylum Chordata; class Mammalia; order Rodentia; family Cuniculidae; genus Cuniculus; species Cuniculus paca. The sequence continues at coordinate 10,108 of RJWT010005598.1, read as the reverse complement.
AGTGGATTTTTATTTAGGGAAACAGAGCAAGCTCAAAAAAATAACATACTGTTGAACTTCAAACTTGTACAAAAAAGAGACCAAATTAAAACCAAAGCTTTCATGAGGAAGTAAATTAAAAAGATTAGAGATGAAAGTAATGCAATTGAGACTAACAATTAATATACAGCATTAATGAATTGAGGAGTTCGTTGTTTGAAAGATTAAAGTAGACAAATTCCTAGCCACCCATTTCAAAAGAAGACCCAAATCCATTCATTTCAATTGAGAATCAAAAGGGTGAAGTCACAATGAATCCTGCAAAATCCAGATTATCAGTACATAATTTGAGAAACTGTACTTGAATAAGATGGAAAATTCATAAGAAATGGATAGATTCCTATAGATACATGAATTACCAAAAGATGAATCAACAATGTACAAAAATTCAAAATAAACCAATATTAATAAAATTGAAGAAGTGATATAGTAACTATCAACAAAGAAAAACCCAGATGTTGAAGGATTCACTGCTAAATTTTACAATAGTGTTAGAAAATATCTAATGCCATTATTCTTCAAAATCTTTAGTGAATTGGAATTTAATTTGAATTGAAAGGTAAGCAATATCCCTGGTGTCATTCTTGGAAGCAAGATTTACCCTGATATGAAAAGCAGAGAAGGACCCAAGCAAGAAAAGGAAACTATTAATCAATTTCTTTAATGAACATAGATGCAAAATTCCTCAATAAGACACTGGCAAACAGGATACAGTCAATCATCAAAAAGATTATACTGTATGACTAAGTAAGATTCTTTTCAGGGATGCCAAATTGATTCAACATACACAAATCAATAAATGTAACATACCACATTAACAGGACCAAGGACCAAAACCACAGGATCATCTCAATAGATGCAGAGAAAAGCTGAATAAAGTCCAGTATCCATTCATGATAAAAAAAAGCCTACCTAAAATTATAATAGAAGGTCTTTATTATACTCTGATAAAAGCCATCTGTGTCAAATCAACAGGCAACATATACTAAATAGACATAAACTGAAACCTCTTTCTCTAAAATCAAGAACAAGATAAGGATGCCTAGTATCACAACTCTTGGGCAGTATAGCTCTGGAAATATTTACAAAAGAAATTAGACAAGAGAAAAAAATAAAAATAATATGAATAGGAAAGGAAGAAGTTAAATTATCACTATTTTTGATGACATTATAGTCTATATAGAAGACCCCAGAAATTGCATCAAAAGACTCCTAAAATTAATAACCAAAATCAGCAGCATAGCAGGAAACAAAGCTAACACTCAAAAATCAATAGCATTCCTGTACACAAATATTGAAATCATTTAGACAGAAATTAGAGAAACAACACCTCTCACAATAGGATAAAAAACAATGAAGTACTTAGGAATCAGTCTAACCAGGAAATTGAAAACTTCTACAGACAGATCATGTGGGACCCAGGAAGACGAGGGAAAGTCAGCAACTACTGAGAATCAGGCATGCTGGGACTGGGAGGAATCAATCAAGGATCCAACTAGCCAGCCTTTCTGGTAAGCCAAGCAGATCATGTGGAACCCAGGAACAGAAAAAGTCAGTGTCTGCTGTAAGCCCACCGGCATGCAGGCTGAAAATCACCAAACCCTCTCACCCCATATGCCACAAGCTGGTTTGGAGGTCAACCTGAGCTGATAGTAATTGAGGTACAAAAAGCACCTGAAGGATTGTATTATTAGGTTGAATTTAGAGGCATGGTTTTGACAGTCTGAGCATATATAGGAAGGATAATAGTATGCAATATGGTAAATATGGGGGGCTTTTTCTGTCTTGTTTTTAAAGTCTAATAATGTTCTCACTGTTTTGTTTGATTCTTATTAATTTTTTTGGCTTTACTCAATATTCCACTTTGATTGGTTTTATTCTGTTTTGTTTTGGTCTGATTTTGTTATAACTGATGGGATGGAAAACTACTGTGCAGATAACAAGATATACTACAGTAGCTATTGTTGTTTTCCCATTACCCTGCTTTGTTATTCTGTACCAATTTCACTGCTGTGTTTTAATTGGATTTATTCTGTTTTGTTTTGTTGGGTTTTACTATCTTTAAAATAAAAAAAAGACTTCTACAAGGAAAACTACAGTACTCTAAAAAATGAGATCAAAAAGGATATCAGAAAATGGAAAGAAATCCTTTATTCCTTTATGAACAAAACTATATAGTTCAAAACTGATGTACAGACTTAATGAATTCCTGGTCAAAATAGCAATAGCATTCCTTACAGAGCAGAAGAAGGCAATCCTAATGATCATAAATAACCAGGAGTTATCTTAAAGAGTAAAAGCAATCTAGGCAACAAGGGGAAGCCAGAGGGTATCACAACCCCTGATTTAATATTATATTACAAAACTGAAGTGATAAAAACACCATAGATTGGAAAAAAAAAACAGACTCCAGCATCAATATAATAGAATAAAAGATTCAGAAACAATTCCTGGCATTCTCGGCTACCTTATCTTTGACAAAAGTGCTGGAAAACTACACTAGAAGAAAGATAGACTCTTTAATAAATTGTGCTGGAAAAAACAGCTTTTCACCTGTCTAAGATTCAACTTAGACCCTTATCTCTCAATATGCACTAAACAAAAATCAAAATGGATCAAAAATCTAGATGTTAAAACAGAAACATTCAGTGTGGTGGAACACAGAGTATGTAAATATCTTTAAAACATAGGTGTAGGCAAAGACTTTACAAACAAAACTTCAGTCTCATAGGAAAAATTACAAAGACTCAACAGTTGGCATCATATCAAATTAAAAAGCTTTTGCAGAACAAAAGAAAGCACCAACAGAGTGAAGACACAACCCACAGAGTAGAAAAAATTGTATCAGCTATTCATCAAAGGACTAACATCTGGAATGTATGAAGAACTAAAAAAAAAAAAAATTCAGACCCTCTCCCCCCCCACCAAACTTAAAGATCCAATCCAAAAATGGGCATTTGAAATGAATAGACACTTTAATGAAAAAGTACAAACAGCACACAAATAAGTTTAAAAATGTTCAATAACACTGATCATTCAAGAATTGCAAGTTAGTTGAGCTTGGTGATACACACCTGTAATCCCAGTACTCGGGAAGCTGGACAACGTACAGCAGCCTTCTCTATTCTTTGAGACTTACTGAAATTAGACCAGTCAGTACTATTCAAAGGCCTCTAAGTGTCAGGAATAATCAGAAATTTCTCCTGTCAAATTAAAAACTAGAAATGACTAAGGATAGTAGGAAAGATATAGTAAAAACTGAGATAGTCTCAAATCTGAGCTGCTTGTGCCAAGAAGACAAGCAGTGCATGTACATGGAAGACTCTTAAAATGAACTACCCCAGTTGACACAGAAATGCTAGAAAAGGGAAAAGGTTTTATTCCTGATATGGAGAACATTTAGTAGTCTGGATGGAAGCTCAAGTCAGCCTCAGTGTTCCCTTAAACTAAGAGCTAAGGCAAAGCATGAGCCTAACTCTCTTCATGTTTACCAAGGCTGAGAAGTGAAGAAGCTACAGAGGATAAATTAGAAGCTAAACTGAAGTTGGTTCATGAGGTTGATGGGGGAAAAAAAATCTCCATAACATAGACATGCAGAGTGAAACAACAAGCACAGGTTTAGAAGTTGTGGTAAATTATCCAGAAAATATAGTTAAACTAATTGATAAAGGTCTATGAGCAAATGATTTTCAGTGTAGATGAGTAGCCTTTTATTGGAAGATTCCACCTTATTCATTTTTTGGGTGGTGGAGGAAGTTTGGGGATTGAACGCAGGGCTTTCGCATCATGTTGCATTCTCCAATGCTTTTTATTTTATTGTATTGTATTTTTTACTTTGAGACAAGGTCTAAGTTGCTGAATTGGCCAGTATGGACTCACACTTGAAATTTACCAGCCTCAGCCTCCCAGATCACTGGGATTACAGGTATGCCACTACCACCATGCAACCATCGTGACATTTCATACACACAGAAGTCAGTGCCAGCTTCAAAGATCCCAAGGACCGGCTGACACTGTTATTAGGGGCTAATGAACTTGGTGACATTATGTTGAAACCAGAGTTTACAGTTATGATAATCCTAGAGTCTCTAATGATCATGCTAAACTACTCTGCCTGTGCTCCATAAACGGAAAAACAAAGTGTGAAACTAAAACGTATTTGATTACATGTTTTACTGAAAATTTTAAGCTCTCTGTTGGAGACATGCTGCTCTGAAAAAGATATTTATTTCAAAATACTATTGTTCAATGTTTAAACACCTGATTCCACAAGAACTCTTGTAGCATTAAGGAACTCATTGCTTATATTACTATAGCTCTAATGACAGCAAACACCATATCCAGTCTGTAGTCCAGGGATCAAAGATGGATTCTGGTTTTCAAGGTTTATTATTTAATTAGCATACAGTGGTACCTCAGTTTATGAACTTTATTTGTTTTAGGTTTTGGGGGAAGATGGATGCTTTTGCGTCTATTGGGGAGATGTCTGAAGTCGTATTTGTCATGCAATGTGGAATTTGTGAACAGAAGCAAAATTTTGCTAAATGTTTTTGCTTGTGAACCATATTGTTTGCAAACAGAAGCACTTGTGAACCAAGTTACTGTATTTCAGAAGGCTACCACTGCTATGCATAGTGATTCATCTGATAGACATTGTTATGATTTGTATATAGATAGCCCCCCCCAAGCCACATGTAGTCATGGAAGCGGCTTAATCTAACATTTATGATTGATTCGTTGTGTAGCACTGGGATTGACGGTGTGAGTTCTGCACCCGCCCAGCAGTGGAGCTGACATTCAAAGTAAGGTTGGAACGCGCGGTTTGCTCTTGCTACTTGCAGCGACCATGAACGGCAGCACCTCAGCCACACCACCCTGCCTTGGAGCCAGCTAAGCATGGACTAAAAGCCCCAAAACTGTAAGAAATAAACCTCTCCTTCCTTCACTTTGAGTGTCAGGTATTTTGTCCCAGCAACAAGAAAAAAGTAACCAAGCAGACATGAAAGGACAAACCACAGTATATACTTGTTAAAAACTTTTGGGCTTCATGGATGGAGATCAAAATGTAAACATTAATGGAAATTTGGAAAAAAGCTGAATACAACACTCATGGATGATTTTGTGACATTAGTGGAAGAAGTAATTGCAAATCAGTGGAAGCATTAAAAAATGGAGAAAACGGGAGCATTAATATGCAATGAAATTGCCCTTGATCAAGAAACATCTAGAATGGATAAAAAGTTGCTTTTTATGGATGAACAAAAAGAAAGGTTTCTTGAGATTGACTGTAGTCCTGGTGAAGATTCTGCCATCATTTTTGGTATTACATGAAAAGTTTACAATATTATGTAAACTTAATTGATAACAATGACAGAATTGACTCTAGTTTTGAAGAAATCTTGCTGAGTCAAATGCCTTTAAATACTATTGCATACTACAGAGAAATACTTTTGTGAAAGAAAAAGTCAATTAATGCATCAGAATTATTGTTGTCTACTTTTAAGGAACTTCAATAGGAACTCTAGTCTTCAATAACCACCCTCCTTTTTTGTTATCAGTGTCAATGAGGTCGAGACCTCTGACAGTACAAAAGATTATGATTTGCTAAAGATTCAAATGAATGTTAGCATTTTTTAACAATAAAGTATTGCCCAGTTAAGATATATACATTATGGCCTTAAACATAATTTTATTGCACACTCAATAGAATAGTACATTGTAAATATTATTTTATATGCACTGAAAAATAAAAATGAATGTAATTCTGTTGCAACAATTATGTTATTGAGGTAGTCTGCAATTGAGTCCTTAACATTTTAGAGCTATATGTATACTAATACTAATACTAACACTAATACTAATACTTCATCAAAAACAGCCACAACTTGGTAAGTACTAAACATGTATTTCAGATATTGTTGAGCAATTTTAGAATTTCATTAGGCATTCAGCACCTCTATACATAGAGAGATGACTATGCCTTCCACATATACATGTTAATATCTTCATTTCATTAAATTTCAATTTATTTGAACAATCTTCTGTGTTTATTAGTGATGATTTATCAGAAATCTGCAAGCACTGTATATATTTTTATAGAAAAAAATTCCATGCTAATAAGAGTGCACATGCTCTTTCTAAGCTTCGCAGTATTGTATTATTTAAAATATTCATTTTAAATATTTTTTCATTCACTATTCATTTAGGTAAAGATTATGAGCACTGCAGCTATGCTATTTCTCTGATAGACTCAATAATGAAGGAATACTTAACACATTTTCTCCACTATTGTGAGGGCTGGAATTTTTAAGCTATACACACTGTGAAAGTAACTGAGGTAGAAAGTGATTCAAACCTGGCATTGCTAATGTTTTGTTCCAGGAAACTATGTAGTTTCTTTGAATCGTAATCTCCAAAAGACTGTAAGTGACCATGATTGTGAACACATTCAAGATAAGTGATCAAGTTTTCAAATTGTTGCTTAAAAAAAATCAGGAAAATAAAAAATATTACCCTTTTGCAAAGAAATTAATTAATTCATTATGTTAGGAAGTACTGCAAACTCGTGAACTAGAAGCTTGGTATTTATTAGACATTATATTTCTGAATAAATCACTTACCAGATCTACATATCAAAAATTTGAACTGGTTTGATCGACCTCATTTCTCATGAGTTTATGGTGAGCATGAATAAGATGAGGTAAATGATTGGTTTTGAATTTCTTGAAATAAATATCCTCTATCTATTCTAGGAACTATTTTGAGAGATGGATTTCAGAACCTAGAATCTTAAATTACAAGCTCTGTGACATTCTTCAGCGTAATGTTTTGGATACTGCCTTTTGCCCTGTGGCAGCATGCTCAATGTTTTTTCAGTCTGTGACACAGTTCTGAACTTCTGGGGACACATTGTAAAAACAAATAGAACTTTTTAGTTATAGCTGCCTCAACATTAAGGCAAATTGTGCTTGTAAACCCTCTACCATGCCAGAACCATCGTGTAAATCATCTTACATATTTAATACTTTCAATAATTGTATTCAATGGGTATTATTTTAGAATGAAATAAGTGATATACTATTGTAATTTCAAGTTTATTTTCAGCTTACTAGTTGAATATAATTGAGAAAAGTGTCACTTTTATAATCATCTATGAGACTGAGGATGTTTTGCCAGCTGTGACATCGATGCCTAAGTGCTTTCTCCCTCATCCCTCAATGACTCATATGCATTCTATACAGGGAACTAGTCTTCCCAGACTGAGAGTGGTTTTGTAATCAAATTTGATCAATGTAAAGAATTGACTTAATTTGCAATTCCAGTCTCAAGGTATACTTCTAGGAAACGCATTATATTTTAGTTTCCATACTTCCAAAATTCTGGTTATCATGAACCTCTTCTTTGCTTTCAACTAAGTTTTGTGTATATAAATTTAGATGAGAAAAGTTAAAATGTAATGTAATATCATAACCAGTCTTTCATCAGTCAGTCTAGTTTTCCTGCACACAAAATCATGATCATATACCTGAATGATAATCTTGCTGTTACATAGAAAAATTCTACGATCAGTCGGTGAAGATATTGATAGTCAAGCAAGCTCAAAAAGTCAGTTTTACGTAGCTTGGTTGACATAACGAGCTTATTATTCCCATTATTCCCATTACCAAATTGCTAATAATATGGGGCATCGAAAAACTTTCATATTGTATATGATGATTTGACCTGATTTTAAAACAGTTTAGCTCTTGATAAGATAGGTACTCTACTGCTCCTTGCTTAATAAATATAGCTATGCTATATAAGCAGCATTAACAAACTTATTCATTTGTTTGATTGCCAATTGGTGTCTCAAAATACTGTTTATCAAATAGTCACATGATGTCATGGTGTTTTCTAAGTGATTATCATTCTCTGTGCTATTTAGCAAGGTAGAAATCATGTGGACTGAATAATATTTATCTAATCCAGGTGTAAGTGAGTTGGAACTGTGTTTAAGTATTATTAAGTATATCCTTAATATATAACACCTCAGTGAGTCACGCATTATTACCTCCCTGCTAAGGAAACTAGAGTATTCATGCTTCCTAATACTTGACTATTTGAATTTTATGTATTTTGCCTAAGAACCACATACATTCATGCAAACATTTGTGATACTATTACTAAGATCAAAGTAATAGACAAATCCTACACCCTATGTTTTTCTTTGTGCCTTCTTTTGTTTTGTTTTGTCTTGTTCTTGTATTAAGAATTTCCCCTCTTCATAAATTTTGAAGTACACAAAATAATATTAAAATATATTTTTATATAACATCCTTAGAATTCATGCATGTGGAATAATAAGTGAAAGTTTTCAAAATGTTTATTTTATTGACAGATGTTCACAGTTCATGCAGTATATAATCATCATGGTTACATGTGCATATGATAGCTTGTTTCTTTTTAAATCCCCTTTCTCCTCCCTTCTGCTCTCCACCTCTTCATCCAATTCTCCTATCCCATTTTTACCCTTTTTGATATTAATTTTAACTCATGTTATGGCATACAATGTTTACGTTAATTGAAGTTATTAGCTTCCTGTACATGGTATATCTTCATTGTCCTTCTTCTCCGCCTCATCCCTCACATTTTTTCACATGAATGGGTTACTTTCCTATTGTAAGAGATTCATCTCCTCGTCACCTTCTATCCATTCTTTTTTTTAATTGTTTGTTGGTAAAATACAGATACACATAATGATCACATTCATAGGGATGAATGTACATAATATATCTTTTCTTTTTTCCCATTCCCCTCCTTATATACAAAACTTTGTTTCTATTTTATCCTTTATTTCTCATTTTTTTCTTTTCCCTTCTTCCTTGCCCTGTTACCCTTTACTTTTGAAAATTTTCTTCCTACTTCACACTATTATACAATATGATTCTTATTTACGCTTTCAGTTTCTCACATTGGAAAGACAATGTGATATTTACACATGCATGTCCAATTTATTTCACTTTATGAATATGGTTTCAAGATCCATACATTTACCTAGAAATAGCTTAAGTTTATCCTTCTTTATGGCTGAGTAGCGTTCCATTGCATTTTTAAAAAGTACATCTCTTTTATCCATTCTTAGGTTGGTAGGCATTCAGGTTGTTTCCAAGATTTAGCTATTACAAATTCTGCTCCAATAAACATGGTATACATATATCACTGTGGTATGATGTTTTTAATTCTTTTAGGAAGATATCAAGAAGGGGAATAGCTTGGTCAAATGGGATGTCTAGACTAGTTTTCTGAGGATTCTCCACACTGATTCCCAGAGTAGTTGCACAAGTCTATACTCCTACCAAGAGTGGAAAAGGGTTCCTTTTCCCCCACAGCCTCATCAGCATTTCATTTTAGTTAATTTCTTGATACTATCCATTCTTTCTAGAATGAGATGGAATCTCAGTGTTGTTTTAATTTGCAGCTCTCAAATGATCATGATGTTGAACATTTTTTAAATTTATTTATTTGCTATTTGTACTTCTTCTGAGAAGTGTCTACTCATTTCAAATGGCCATTTTTGGATTGGGTCTTTAAATTTGAGGGTTATGATTTTCTCCAATTCTTTATATGTTCTGAATATAAGTTCTTTGTCTGAAGAAAAACTGGCTAAGAATATTTTTCCCACTCTGTGAGTTGTCTTTTCAATCTGTTGGTAATTTATTTTGCTACATAAAAGCTTTCTAATAAGATGAGATCCCAGTTGTTGATTCTTTGTAATATTTCCTGTGCCATGAGTATTTTGTACATGAAGTCTTTGCCTACACCTTTACCTGAAGAAATTCTATTTTTCATTTTAGTTCACTGCATGGTGATAGACATGGGTCTAGTTTTAGTCTTTGGCATGTGGAAGGCCAGTTTTTCAAGCACCATTAATTAAAGAGGCTATCATTCTCCCAGTGAACATGTTTGGACCCTTTGTCCAAGATAAGGTTACTGAGTGTATTTGATGTTGTTTCTGCATCTTATAATCTGTTCCACTGATCCTCATGTATGTTTTTATTGCCAGTACCATACTGTTGTTTTTTTTTTTTTT
>RJWT010005597.1:0-30674 GCA_004365215.1 Cuniculus paca | reverse complement strand
TTCAAAAGTAAAGAAGAACTGGAGTGGAGGAGAGGAGAAATGGAGGAAAGGAAAAGGAGAAAAAATACAAGATATTTAAGATAGTTATACTACTAGTTTCTCTCAGTTCGTTGAAAAGAAATGTTTGTGCCAATATTGTCTGGACAATTTTTCATGCCTATAGCTTGCACTTCAAGTAACTACTTTGAAGATAACAGTATGCATTCTATTAACTATTGTTATTTGCTTGTTATTTTGTTTTGAAATTTTATTTTTTTCCATAAAATAAAAAAAAACACCAGGAAAGAGTTTATTTCCTAAGCTGTATCATATTTACATTTTATACTACATAATAAGGAACTGGAAATGGGGTATCACATACTCTACACATATTTAAATGTCTTACTAGCCATCCCAAATGTTTATTTCAATATAAAATATATTTTCAGTTTTAAAAGCATCTAAAATAACAACTCATACATTCAAGATTTTCCAACATAGGTAGTCATGGCCACTGGTCATATTTGAATAGCTAGGTAGAATCTCTAGGTATAAATACTCCTTCTCAGTCCTCCCGCTCCCTGTTCTAGATTATATAAGATCTTCTGGATTTAATCCAACCAGTGCATCATTCTTCAAACCATAATTTTCAAAAGATTAACTGATTTTATATAATTTTGCTTGGCATTAATGAGATGTGCTAGCAATTATATTATGAACCCCTTAATATTCTCACCATTAAGCAAGAGAATGTGTAAAGGATATGGCAATCAGAGTGATAACTATTACTGTTACTATTCCTAGGGCAATAGATGCCTTAAGAATTTTTTTGTTACTGTATTGAAAATTAAACTAAAAATGTTATGTTAGAGTCACAGAGGAAATAGTACAAGGAAAATCAATATATGTATAATTAACAACTTTAAGAATATATTTGGTGGCTAAATCACCTCAACATCGAGCATATTTTATATGGAAGTTCAAAAACAAAACCATATATTTCCCACTTATTTTTCTTTGGCAAATTCTGTATTCACAGATGGTACAGATATTTTGGCATCCTAAACTAAAGCATCTCTATTTATGACTTTAGTCTTGGAAGTCTCTTCCGTGGTTAGACCACATTTTGTATACTTCCGATGATGGACTTATGATCTGAGCTTAGCCAAAGCAAGGAGCAGGCCACATGAAACATCACTAAAGCTGCAAACAGCTGCTTCCAGAAAGTTGTAGAAGACATTTTTACAGGTCATGAAGAAAATGGGACCAAGACCAGCCAACAAAGCACTCAACGACTAGAAGAATAAGTATAATAGCGTTAGTGCAGAGTCAGTATGGACATCAAAGAAAAGTTATTTACATGGAAATGTGGAATATAAATTCCATGTTTAAACTATTTTTTACCATAAAGGGAAGAAGAGAGTTAGAAAAAAAATTCATCCATCTTTGGAGAAAAATCATGATTTTTATCCCAATTTAAAACTTCATTAAGTGGCCATGCATCTGCATAACATTGATAAAAGATATATTTCCTTCCTTTTTGAAGAGATTTTCCTTGCATTAGAGATGAGACTATTGCTGAAATTTAACATAAAATGCAATATATTCATATTTTTCAGCTTTAAGTACGTGAGTGACAAATTTATAAATTGATTTAGTGAAAATTATTGAGCCAGAATTAAATCCTTGACCAATGGGGGAGGGGTGAGGCATTCATGTAAAATTCACATTGATTTTGGAAAATAGAAGCATTAAGAGATTAATTATGACAAGCAATTAGCAAGTTATCTTGTTTAATCCAAATTCTTCCAGAAAAAAAAACCTAAAAGAAAAATCACAGAGATTTCTATTACTTTCCCTTTGAGAGTAAATGGATCTAAATTTGCCCTCGCAATGGAAACAGCTAGATAATCGACACACACATGTATGAGTGGTTTTCAGATACTTCACAACTGGCTGTGAAAGTCTACAATATAAGGCAGAAGGTAAGACAAGTGAGACACACCCTGATATCTACCAGCTGCTTGCCTGGGATCGTAGCCCAGACTAGGACCCATGAGGGAAAGCACAGGCAGAACCAGAAGGTCACCCTAAGAAGAGAAGCGAGAGATCACACTTATGGAGATGGAGACAGCTTAATTTTGAGGGGCAGATTATCATAGATGAATAAATTACAGAGAGAGACAAAAGGTTCTAAAATCAGCATTGAGGTCTCTTTGAGCCAATTTCCAAATACAAAAAGCCACACCATAAGGGTGAGATTTTTCTGATGTTTGGCAAAGAATTCTCAGGAAGATCTTGCTTTAACAATTCCAAGAGTATAGACAAGGTTGGGGGATGTTAACTTTTTATCCAGCAGGAGTGCAGTGGTCTCCGTGATTGCTTGGGACACTGAGAACAGTGCTTAGAAGAGGTGACCTTGGTAGTAAGACTAAAGCAACACTGTACTAAAGGATTGTATGGAGACTTCCTTTTTAAAAAGCATGGAAAGGACTGAACTCATAAATGACTTGTCTGCAAAAAAAAGCTCAATATCTAAAAAAGTAAATGACAAAAATCTAAACTTTCAAAAGCATTCATCTTACACTGTTACATAATTAAAATTAGTAACACATACATTCAAAGGCAAGAAACTATGACACATAACCAGAAGAAAAAGAAACTGCCAATAAGAATAGTGAAAATAAAGATGATGGTACTACAAGACAAAGATTATAAATGACCTATTATACATAAACTCATGAATTGAAAGGAGAATGTAAAAAAATACCTGCTTGAAAAGAAAAAGATACAAAAATCAACTGAATAAAGATAAAATAATAATACGTGAACTTGTTTTTTAAAAGTTCATAATACAGATTTAACAGAGAGTTGGACATTGCAAATGATAAAAGAACTTCAAGAAATAGCCCTAGAAGCCATTTAACATAAAATACAGGATTAATTAGACTATAAAGAATGAACAGGACCATAGTGGTCTGAGGGAAAAAAAGTAAACAGTCCAAATACACATGTAATTGGAGTCTGAACAAGTTGCTTATTGCTGCTGTAAGAATTTATAACAAACTTAATGGTTAAAAAATTTTTTTTCAAATGTATTATCTTGGAGTTCCAGAAGTCAGAAGAAAGGAATGGGTCTTATGGGCTAAAAATCAAGGTGTTAGAAGAGTTGCATTCTTTCTGGAAGCTCTAGAGAGGAATTCATTTCTTCTCCTGTCCCATCTCCTGGAGAGAATATTTACTTCTTGACTTGTGGCCTCTTACATTTTTCAAAGGCTCCCACCCCAATTTCTGCTTCATTATCATATCACCTTTTGTCTTAAGTCACTTTCTGGCTGCTGAGATACAATGCTCAGTACCCACAGTTTAAAGGAGGGAAGGTTTATTTTGGCTCTCAGTTCACCAAGGTTTCCATCCACGGTCCACTGGCTCCAAGGCAGGGCCAGATGGTGGAGAGCTGTTGGAGAGGAAAAGCTCCTTCCCAGCATGTCAGCCTGGAAACGGACCAAAGGTGAAGGGAGGAGTGGAAAGAGTTAAAACCTTCCAGGCCGTCCCCCAGTGATCATCCTCTTCTAACAGCAAGCTGGCTATAAACCCCATAATCCAGTCACCTGCTGAAAGCTTCACTCAGGAGTGCATGAGGTTTTGGAGGAGGAGGGCAGTTTACATTTAAACCATAAAACCTTCCCATTTGACCTTTCTGTGTTTCTCTTATAGGGGATCATTGTGATTATGCAAAAAATGTCCACAGCATAATGTATTCAGCATAATGATCCTGTATGAAAATCCATAACCTAATCACATATGGGAAATCCCTTTGATTGTGTAAGGTAACAGACATATTTACTGCTTTCTAGAATTAGGTGTGGATATCATTATTAGGGGCCAATGCTTAGCTTACTATGTGGTCCCTGTTATGATTTAGATCTAAACTGTCCCTTAAAAGTCTCATGTGTTTGAAAGGTAATTTGATCATGGCATGCTGTACTCATCAGTGGATTCAGCTATTGATGAGTTCAGTAGCTAAATATGCTGTTAGGAGGTGGGGGGTCTCATTGGAGATAGGTCATTTGGAGGTGTCAACTGGGAGGGTGTATTCTTGTCTCTGGCTCTTTCCTTCACTCTCGTTTCCGGGCTGCCACGAGGTAAGTGGCTAGGTCCACTAGGTCCCTCTGCCATGTCATTTCTGCTTTGCAGCCAGCCAGTCATGGACCAAAACAAACCTCTCCTTTAAGTGGTGGGCTCTGGGTATTTTGTCCCAACAACAAGAATGTGACTAAAACAGTCATGGAAGGAGAGAAGAAAAGAAGCAGAATAAAAACTTTTTGAAGAAGTAGCTGGCAACTTTCTAAGTTTACTAAAAAGTATAAACTCACAAATCAAATATGTACAATAAATCAATCAGGATAAACTACATCAAAGGACATAACAATCATATTCCTGTAAATCAATAGAGAAAAAAATCTTTAAAAAACTCACAAGGAAGAGAAAAGGGATATGGAGAGGAGGCATGTTAGTTATAAAGGAAACAAAGACTAAAATGCCAGCAGACTTGTTTTTTCTAGACAAATGAAAGCCAATAAAAAGGAATCCTTAGAATATTAAAAGAAAAAAATGCTTATTATGTAAAACAATTTATTGTTTGAAAATATTGCTTTAAAAAGAAAATAAAATATTTTAACACTCAGATGATAAGTTTTTGCTTACATTTGAGTAGGATTTGTTTTTGTTTTACTGCTAAACTGTATAATAAAAATATTAAAAGAAATTTGTTACAGAGAAGGAAAATTATGTTGACAGGAATTAAAATCTACTTAAAGACATGAAGAAGGCCAAAATGATATATATGCATTTTCTTTCTGCTTTGACATTCAAAAAAAGACAATGTTTGTTTAAAGCATGGGCAACTAATGATGGCCCACAATCTAAACATGTCCCCCACCTCTTTTTAAAAATAAAGTTTTATTAGAAAAGAGCTACATCATTTCTTTACATATTGCCATTGCTGTTTCACACTACAATAGCAGAATTCAGTACTTTTAACTGAGATAATGCAGCCTAAAACATTTTCTGGAAACTAAGGGGAAAATTTCTTAATTCTGGCTTAAATGAAAATAATAACAAACAATTGTAGAGTTTACAGTAAATATAGCAATAAAATGTACAGTTCAGAAAAAACATGAGAAAAAATGGAAATATATCATCTGTAAAATTTATACACTTCGCTTCAAGTAGTATAGTATTATTTGAAGGCCCACAGTGAATATAGGTGCCTATTATACACTCTAAAAAACCATTATTCAATATTAAAGTAAAGTCCAGAGCAAACAAAGCAGTAATGAAAATAAAATCCAAACTGATTCATTAAGCCAAAATAAGAGAAGATGAAAAAAAAGAGAAACAGAATAGATGGACAATTGAAATTTAAAAGCAAGATGGCAGAAATAAGCATCGTCCTTATTAATAACTGGAGTGAATACAAACCACCTAACACTTCACATAAAAGGGGGACGTTTCCCATGTGGCTGATAGATACAACAAAGTCACTCAAATTAAAGACATAAGTAGATTAAGAGGATTTTAAAAATATAACATACAAGCACCAATTGTAAGAAGGCTGGAGTGGCTGAATAGGGCATGGATTGTATGTAGAAAGTCTGTAAAAACTCACTTTTTAAGCAAATCTAATCAAATAAGCAACCATTAAAGTAAAAATTTTATACAATACTTCATCTGATCTGATAATAGGGAAAAACTTGGAGTATTAATTTTGAAAATTAATTTCAACCGATGATCTCCATTTAATTAATAAACATTTATACATTGAGCAGCAGTATTAATAAATTTTTAAAAGCCCAGAATCACATAAACTATTTACATTTGCCTTGTAGTTAATCAGCTGGTAGGCATATGTCTACAGCAAATTATATCCTGAAGCAAAACCCACACAGTCAGCTGACTGCCTGTGTTTTAGGCACATGTGCTGCAACTCGAATGTGTTATCACAAAGGCATACAAAGCTACTACCACCAACTGACATCCAGTTATTTTACAATGCACAGGCATCTCTGCAAAAGGAGTTGCATCTTGAGAATCACGCTGTCTGTTGGAAACCACACTGAGTTGAGAAATGAATCCCATCCACAAATTATTCTCATGTGTTCTCTCTGTGTATTTCTATGGATGCATGAATACAATTATATAAATCATAAATATAAAGATATTTAGGGAAAAAAAGAAACTAATTTGAGTTCAGGAGAGTCAAAAGACATCGAAGGCAGCCTAGTCCAGGGATGCAAAAGTTAGGGAAAGTTAACTTGAACCAAGTCCAACCTCCTTTAAAAAATGTCTGTCTGTGTGCATGTGTGTGTGTGTGTGTGTGTGTGTGTGTGTGTTTGTGTGTGTGTGTGTCTATTTCATTAAAATAAAAATTTTAAGGGAAATATTTAAACAAGTATTTGCATCTAAGAGACTAAGTAGATGTGATATAATAGGGAAAGAAAGTAGGATCTCTGGCCAAAATCTGAACATATCAAGACAGCATCAATTTAAATTCATGTAAGGTTTGACTTAGTAGTACTGCAGCATCTCTGCCTGCTGCCTCCAGGAATGGAGGCAGCCTTATTCAAATACAACAAAAAAAGAAGTTATACCGGTCTTACTAATGACCACAATTTCTAGTAACAGCTACTTTGTACTTAAGCAAAATCATTCTTCGCTCTCATCTGTATTTTTTTATTCATCAAAATGATGTGAGGGGATTTCCCCTCTCACATTTTCTCTCCAAAGAGGCGTACCCTTGCCAAAGTACCATCTGAGTTGCTCATCTTTTGTGAGGATTTTAATTCCCCGCAGCTGTCCAGGTAAGTTAGTAACCAGCATGGCCTAGGGATGGAGAATGGAGGCTGCTCGTGTTGAAGTTCTGGCTCTGACACTTGCTAGCTATGTGTTCAGGGAAAATTTACGTTCTTTCTCTATGCCTCAGTTTGCTTATGGTTTAAATGAGGACACCATAGAGATAGTATATGGTGTTAATGACAATACACATGTAAAGTACTTAATACTGGAATTTGATCATTTTTGTTAATTATACATAACAAATGCATAATTTTTGAAAATTTTTTAAAAATGTCATTTAGGCAGCTTCTTATTTCAAAAATTTAAAGAAAATTCTTTTCCTTTTTTTTTTTTTAATCTCTCTTGGGTACGAAGGAACTATTTAAAATGGGCCTTAAAAATAAGTTAGCACACAAAAGAAATACTTTCATATCCATGTTCATTGTGGCCCTGTTCACAACTGCTAAGTCATGGATTCATCATAGGTACCTATCAAAAGACAAATGGTTAAAGAAAATTATGCATATATATATAACATGGTATAATTCATCCATAAAGAAGAATGAAATCCTGTCATTTATGGGAAAATGGATGGAACTAGAGGTCACTGTGTTGAGCAAAATAAGGCAGACCCAGAAAAACATGTATCACATGTTTTCTCTTATATGTGAGGACAGAACAAAACAAACAAACCAACAACGAAAAAAGATGACCTGAAAATATAAGAGAGACTGTTAGAGAAGGGGAAAGGTTCAGAAGACTTCAGAAGGGTGTTAGGAGAGTGACTATACTCAAAGCAGGATATATGCATGTATGAAAATCTCACAGTGAAACCCACTAATATGTGTAATTAATATGTGTTAACAAATGTAATTTTTAAAAACCTTGGCGAGGAATTTTAAATTCCAGATTCCTAATGATTAGCTAAACGTAAATATAGAATACTAAAACTCTCAGCATCACTTGCGTTGCTTTGCATTACTCAGAGTTACCAATCCTTTCACTGAGCCTCAGTTGGAGCCTTATCTCTATCAGGAAAATTTCCCACATGAAATCTTTGTTCCTGCTGATCAGACATTTGAGCATGGAAGGGAAGGTCATCAACCAACCAACCAACCAAGTAAATACATAAAGAAACAAAACCCTAAAATAGGAAACCTTCAATAATGATAATGGAAGCTTTCTTGTAGGGATCATGGCAAAATAATTTCTGAGGACTGTAAAAATACATGCTTCCCCCACACCCCAAATTGTGAAGAGTTTTTCCTGTTACCTCAATCATGAAACAATAATAGAAAATTGAACCAAAAGGCTTAGTTATGATCTCTAAGATTACATAACTATCAATTTATAGCCTTTCCTGTCCTAGTTTGCTGACATAAATAAAAATCATCTACCCACATGGTTAAAATCATGGGGTTTTAATGTAAAGATTTGTGCCTTTTTGTGTAATTTTCATGAAATATTTTACATTTTAAGTTAATGAAAAGATGTGCCCAGATATTGGGTATTTTTACTTCGTAGCAGGTCATAAACTTGCAGTAATGGGAAACCAAATGTTTATCGCAAGTTGAAGAAAAGGTAAGAAAATAACATTTTTAAAAAGCCAAATTCCTCCATGGAAGGAAGTCAGCATGTTAGTTGTCATGTTAAGACATGTCCACTTGTGGTTTTGTATCAGAAAGAGGAATCATTATAAAATTAAGAAATATTCACATTTTGAGAAAATTTCAGTATTTTTCCCTGTTCCTCCTGAAACTGACTTTTGAAGCAGAATTATTAAGAAAATGCATATACTATCAAGGTAGTTATGAGTTGGTGTGATGCATTTAAAATACTTTCATGACAACATCCTTTATCATAGTAATATTTCACCTACAGACAAATATGTTTTTTTTTCAATCTCATTCACAAAAATGCTCACCAAATCTTTTTCCTTTTCCTGCAAATGCTGATATCCTTACATTCTCTTCCCAGGTGTTTTATTCAGAGACATCATTTCCTTATTTGTATAGTATTGGTTATTTTTCCAAAATACATTGAGATAATTTACAGATAGCTATAAAAGGAAAAAAAGTAAATTAGATTTCACATAATTTCAAAAGTGATATCAGACACTAGACAATTCTATGTAACAGTAAAAACAAAACAAATGCCCATCAAAAGGAATAAGTAAAGACAATGTGTTAAAATCATATGAGACGATATTATACAATACTTTAAAAATGACATATATGGACAGTGGTTCTTTAGTAACCTCAGGAGATAGGTCGTAGGATCCTTCGAGGTTACCAAAACTTATGGATGTTCAAGTCACTTATATAAAAAAAGTATTAATCCATATAACCTATGTGATCCTTCTATGTAATTTAAGCATTCTAAGTTATTTAAAATACCTTCTGCAATGTAAACACTTGTGTGTTGTTTCAGGAAAAGTGACATAAAATACTTTATGTATTTTCAATGGAGACAAAACTTTTTGTCAAATATTTTTGATCTGAGGTTTCTGGACTCCACAGCTATGAATTCCACGGACAGGGAGGGCCGGCTATTTATTATTCACATATGCGTAATGTATATGCGTCAACTTGAAGAGTTTACAAAAGCATAATGGTTATTGAAAAATATAGTGGCAAAATGACAGTAGAGTGCAATAGTAGGTATGCAAATTTTTAATTAAAAATTAAGGTCCTGTATTATTTATAAATAAATTAATCTAGGAAAATATAAAACCATAGGCTGGAAAAATACACTAAATTCATTGTAATAATTGCTTCTGAGAAAAAGGTTTGGAAGGCAAAAGTAGAAACTCTACCTTTAACACTGTAATTCCTTTATTTAAAAAATATGAAAATAACTAAATATTAACATCTGTTAGATCTGGACAGTGTATGTATATATTTGTTTCATTTTTTGCTGTGCCTGTCTTTATTTTTTAAATATTTAACATTAAACATAAGAGCAATCATTCATTTCATGTGGATTTTTTTCTGCATCAATGCAGGTATCTAGAATTTTTATTAGTGTTACATGCAATTTTGGTTTCATACACATAAATGTGGTGAGTTAGTGGACCATGAATCATGGAACCAGCAGTTGACCCACAATGCAAGAGATGTGGTCATTGACTGTTTTATTCACTGAAAAATTACTGAACATTAAAGTAAGGGACAAGTCTACTGCGCAGAGACTTTGCCTCAAAGCGACTATTTTAGTGACAAATATGTGCCATAGCACTTCAGACTTTTAATAAAAAGTTTACATCAGCTCTGGTCCTTACCTGATGACCTGAAATCCGAATATGTTCCTATTATCAGCCTATCTGGTTTGCACTCTCAGGCAGATAACATAGTATCTAGAACTCAGTCTCTATTCAGAATTAACACTCTAGTGCACATGTCATTGTTACAGCAAGTCACAGGACTCCAAAGCAATCAAATGAGGAAGTGTACACCACAGACAGAGTGGGAAGAAAGGGAGTGTGAACGATGCTAAAATAATCGCGCTGATGTTTATTACTCGGGAATGCATCTGTGTCAGTTTTTGTATGAAGTCTAGGGTCAACATCGCTGACCATCAGACAAATGCAAATGAAAGCAACTCTGAGCTTCCATCTTACCTTAGGAAGAATGGCCATCATCAAGAAATCAAATATAACACCTGCTGGCGAGGCTTCTGGGGAAGAAAGAACCCTTCTATATTGTCAGTAGGAATGTAAACTAGTACAACCACTCTGTTTCTCAAAAAACTGCAACTAGAAATTCCATTTGATCCAGATATTCACCTTCTATGTACTTTACTGAAAGAGTTAAAGACATTGTATTACAGTGATACACATAGCCATGTTTATAGTAGCACAATTCATAACTAAACCCCAGAAGCAGCCTATGGGGCCATCAACAGAGGAATGGATAAAGAAAAATGTGTTGCATTTACACTTGACAGAGTACACTATGACATGAAGAAAGATGAACTTGAGTCACCAAGTTTTGTAGGAAAATGCATGAGCCTTGAACCATAATGGTAAGTGCAATAAATCAGACACAACAAGCTTAAATAATGCATGGTTTTACTTATAGGAGAGACTCAAATTATGAATAAAGAGCAAAGTGAAAGATTATAGGAAGTAGGGAGCTAGATCTTCCTCAAGTGGGAAGAGGATCCAGAGATGATGGGAAAGGGAGAGAAAGGAGGGAAAGGGAGGCTGAAAAAAGGAATTAAGATGTGCTGTGTGTATGTCCTCCATTACCTCCCCAGGAGTGTAAACATTATGCACTGCAAATGTACTAATAAATAAACAAGTGTAGAGCAAAATGTTCAGGGAATTTTTCCAATTTAGCTCCATCTTCTGCATTGTAAAATAAAAATAATAGTTATATCACTTGACTTTAGGCGGCGCCCTTAGTCTTTAAAAACTATCCTTCCCTTATTGTTCTATAGCTTACAAATGGCAAAAGCTGGATTGGAATTCAAGTCTGCCATCATTAATAAACTGCTATCAATACATAACAGGCTCTTTATAAAGTGCTATTGTTTTAAAACATGGCCTCTTAGACCTCTAAACGCTACACAATTCAATGGTCTATGCACAACAGAGTTGCTTCAAAGCTATTTCCGGATTTGGAGTCTTACTTTACAGTCTTTCAAAGACTTTGCCTCAGAACCTCAAGTTCAACTATAACTCAGTTTCATTCCAGGGACCCACTTTGCACCAAGAGGCATTTAGGAAAATCTAGAAATGTCTTTAAATACTTGGCTTTAGTTGGGCCAAGTAGTAAACCTCTGCCATTGCTAGTGGAACAGTATTTTAGTACCTTAGCTGAGACAGTGAAAAAGGGGAAATACAATCTACATAAATGATAATCCAATAGAAATGTGTTCACATACTAAAAGAAAACATTAGTGATATGTCTCTGTCCTTGGATAATGTATACGTGCTTTAGCATCATACCATCATGAGAGAACATCTATGCAATGCTATTCAAGGGAAATATAAAAATAAAAGCAACAAAAAAGACCCGGATGTGGGCATGGAAACCGGCATTTACAGAAAATCGCTCAGAAGGATCAGGTCGGAATGGTCTGATGGGTGAATCCAACACTTTCCTTTGATACCTGTGGACTCCATGGAGCCAAAGAATGTTGAGATTCAGGCATGGTTGTGGAGTCATCACTACAGCCCACTCCCACAAACTCGATGTACAGGATGAAAGAGGTGAGCCTTGCTTTTGAGTCTGCCTCAAGGACAGCCATCAAAGCTGCCGCCTCATGTTAGGTAACATGCTGAGCACAGGAGGAGCCCAGCTTTCCCTGTCTGCTCTACCATTCCTAACCCAATTTTATGAGATTCAGATACAGATATTTGGATATATTTTTAAAGGCTTAGTGCTTTTATAAATAAAGTGAAACAAGTAAATTCTATAGGGCAAGTAGGGCAGTTATGAACCTATGTTTTGCATTACTTTCTAATACATTTTCCAATCTTGCCCTCAAAAACATCAAGTTAGAAATACCTACTAGAGAGCAGTGGCTCAAATAACTTTCTTCAAAATAAAAAAGAAATTCATTAGAAATTTTGGCAGTCTACTCCTACTACATGCAAAGAAACTGACCTGGTTTATATGAGTTTCTTCAAAATCATACCCAAGTGCAAACTCCACGTAATACTGTGTGGAGTAGAAGTGTGGAAGGGTAACCTGATGCTATAAAGGAATTTCCAACTCTATCCCATTGTGGTGAATTTTCTGCGAACTGATCTCTGTTTAATGATCAAACAACTAACACCTACTGCTTATGTTCTGTGTTCAGTTGAGTACATAAAGCAATGATTTGCAGCTTGAATCACCCTGGGTCCAGTCAAGTCAATAAGACAGAGGAATGCAACATTGAGAACTAGTTCAAAAAGAGCTGGAGGTGCATCACACATCAGTACGATTACCCAGAGATCAACAATAACCCAGAGCTACTATGACTTTTGCGATCCGAGAGTCAAAGGCAGAAACCTGCTTCTAGAACCTAGAAGCTGGTATCTGCAGGTGGTTGCTGGAAACATTTTAAGGGTACCTGTCAGGAGCCGCATCTGTAAAAGTGACACATTCACACACACAGAGGAGTAGAGAAATTCCTTGGTTTGTGCTCTCTGATCATCCCTCCTACTTCTTACTGGCTGAAATTACCTTCAAGTCAGTGAGAAATGTAGTTTCTAGGCATTCTTCTCTTGCATCTGAGTTTTACATTTCTGCATAGCAAACTATCCAAATACACAGTGCTGTTAAACCACAGTCGCTGCGTTCTACCCACGGAGAGGTGTGGCAGCTGTGGATTATCTGCAGTCAGCTGAGATAACTCTAACAGCTGAGCGAGAGGATCTTCTTGCAGTACGACATTACTTGTGTCTGTGTCTGTGTGGGGAGCTAAAGCACGGAGTCAGCAGTGAGTGTCAACTACAACACACGCCTCAGCGTGGCTTCTGAAACATCATGGTTTCAAGTTGATTAAACTCTGGACGAGGGCTGTCAGGACTCCAAGAGGGAATCTGACCAGGAAGCCAGGCTGAGTCCACATAGTCTTTCATGACACATGGGTGAGATGTGGTTTTACCACCCTGTGGCCCTGGTTATACAGCATTGCTTTGGCTGTGCTCTGTTGATCAACACAATCAGAGGTCCACCTAGATGCAGAGAGAGGGGACCTGTAGCTAGTGAGAATATAAAAGAATTTACAGCTGTATTTTTAAAATTGTCCAAGAGTAGCAAAAACTAAAATAAAGTAGACAAGAGTTCATTAAGAATTGCTAGGACTCAGAAGTGATACCAACACTGGAAAACTGCAGCAAAGTGTACTGGAAAGGCCTAGAAGGATCTCCAAATGGAAAGCACAGGCAGGGAATCTTTCCAAGATCTCTAGGGAGAAATCACCGAGAAGTGAGCTTGGCATCCAAAAAACACCAAAGTAGAGAATTATAGGGGTACTGCATGCACCCCTTAAACTTTGAAGGAGTGGTTCACGTAGAAGCTAAGTACAAACCAAGGTGAATTTTGTTATAATTCAGTCTTTCCTTTCGGAGAGCATACATACGGTTTTATTTTCAGGAGCACCAATATGCGCAATAGCCTGACTTCTATCCTTAATATAATGTGATGCCGCCTTTCCCCAGGTGTGCTGAAGTAGACAAACAGTTCTATTCACACTAGAGCTGTCTTGCTTCCTCCTGGCCCATCCTTTCTACTCTGGATATGGATTCCTTCTTGTACTCCCCTCCTCTCCCTTCCTCCTTCAATCAGCTCACACCCTGCCTTACAAACCTTTTAGTTTTTGGCTCTCTTTCCGTTCCTAGCCTCAAATTCCAGTGGAACCTCTCAGCCTAAAGCAGCTATTACAGTTTTTGTAGGATGTGGTTAGTCCAGCAGTCTTCAGTTACCACTTGTAGACCTCCAGACCTCTCTGTGGTGAGGGGAGGAGGACCCTGGCCATTCTCTGCCTGGGGCAGATGACTAAAGGAAAGCACATGACCCAAATTAGCAAAGGAAGGAGCAGGAACACATGGAAAGAATTTCCTTCGAACAAATAAAAGTTTTTTTGGACTCTTCTTTTATGATTCAACTCTTCTGTTGTTCTGCTAGAAGCTGGAATTATGGAAAAGGGAGAAATGGCTGATGAGTGGAGGACCAAACTTGAGAAACTGAAACGGATCACCATTGTGTGGAGTAGATATAAAATAAAAGCAAGAGCAACAAATATTCGCATAGATTTATCATGTAATGATACACAACGTAAAAATCCCTGTGCTGTCTGTTTCATTGGGTTTCAATTTTGGTCAGCACAAAAGCAACTCATGACCACAAGCCTTTTATTTTATGTGCAAACAGAAGGCCCTGGTAAGTGTCCATTTGCCTTCTGATTAACAACCATACCAAAACGTAGCAAAGAGCCTTGCAAGGAAGCAGCTTTCAACTCAATTATGCATTCAGGGAAAAATGTGGATCTGGGAGCCTGCTGCTGACCACCACATGAATTAGGAGAGGGTGAAGGTTGGCACTGAAATCGCTGTAAACTCAGAAACATTTGAAAGGTCTCAATTTTGAGGAATAAGTGAATCCTATTCTTGAGAAAAGAAAGATGATTCCGAAATGATCACGTTTGAAAGAAACTGCATAGAATCTATTCAGGTTTCAGAAACACATCCTCCCTACACAGGATAAAGTGTGTAAATTCTAATTTTTATGCCTAAAGTCCTCTGATTTGGATCCAAAAGTATTTCAGCCTGACTCCTTTGCCTTCATGCTCTGGGGCTAGTGTCAGGATGAGTTGCCCCCTGCGGTTCTGTATTCTGAGAGGCCAGGAGAAATAAGGAGGAAACAATGTTGCCAACTTCAGTTTACTTGCTTTGTCTTTGAATATGTGCTTTTTTAAGAACTACTGGGAACTGAATCCAGAATCTTTGAACTGAATTTCACCCTCAACTATTTGTTGTTGTCCTCGTCTATTTTGTTTTGTTTTGTTTTTGTTTCTGAGACAGGTTCTCACTAAATCCCTAAATATTCCAGGCTGTGTTTGAACTTCTGATCCTCCTGCTTCCCCCTCAGAGTGGCGGGATTACAGGGGTGCACCACCACACCCAGCTGAATGCATGCTTTTCATTCTTTAATTTTCATTTGACTTTCTCATCACAGTGATAATCATGTATGTAATGTTTATTCCTTTTGAATAAGAATTTCTCTGAATGACAGCCATCCAGTTTATTTAACCTGAGGATGCGTGATATCTATTCCTCCTCCCTGGACAGATTACCAGAAAGCCTGCATGTCCAGTGGGCATGAACATCCAGTGCCTTTGCATAGTAATAAACAAGGACAGCAAGCAGCTAAAAAAATCAAATGGACAAAACTTCCCAATCCAGTTGAGTGGCAGAGAAAAAAACACAGCCAATGTGTAACAGAGCACCATAAATGCCAAGAAGAAAATTACCCACGGAGGTAATACATAAATCCAGGCAAGTTTATTACAGCTGAGGACATTTTCTTTATTTGACATCACTACAGTGGTCCCCGAGGACCAATTAGACTCATAAATTCTGAGAGTTCTGAAAGCACATGGCACTGTCCTGCCACAGGCACACAATTTTTCTTTAAAGTCCTACCAGGCAGAGTCTGGTTGGTGGACTAGGAGCAGCAGCATCATTGGTTGGAAACCACTTCTCTCGGGACTTAACTATCCAGCAGGTTTTCCAGAAGATGCTCGATCTGTGTGAGCACTAAGCTTGGGGAAGCTCTGGCGTAAGAGATTCACTCCAAGTCTGCTGGCCTGAGGTGAAGTGTGCTGTTCCCCCACCTGCCAATTATGGAAATGCCTTGCTCACCTGTTAGAAGGCAAGCTGCAAACTGGAACAGACAGCATTACATAAACCGAGGCCCCCTGTTAACAGTCACTTTGGAAATTCCCAAACTCTGACTTGGATTAGTCTAGAAGCTGCGGTTACCAGGCAAGCTGAGGGCCCAAACCACCTCAGAAGGATTCCAAAAACACACTCTGTGTCACAGTTTCAAAACAAAGCTAGTAATATTTTAATCTCCTCACCACAAAAGCATGTCTAATATAGCTTGTCATGAAGCCAGCGACTTAGAGAAAGGAATCTGGATTTTCCCGGTTCTATTGATATTGAAAAAATAAACTGTATCAGAGCTGGTAGCACACGAGAACAGTTCCAGCAAATTGTAGGCCAGTTTCCAGCACTAATGATCATTCAGGACCATGCTAGACTTGTGAGATTGTTCACTTCATAATGTCACCACATGCTTTGAAAACTCCTTTAAAAATTAACACAACATTCATGGGGAAAAAAAATAAACAGAGCTAAAAATTAACCTTCTCAATAAATTTTTAAACCCTGACTTCAGGTTCATAGGGTGCCCCTCTTTTCCTGGTGCCTTAAGATTGAAAACACCAACATTATCCTCTGCAGATATTTCCCATCTTATCTGTAACGGTTTTACACGTGTGGCAAAGTGGGGTATAGTGCTGTTACTCCAACTAAATCACAAGGTTTACATCGGTGGTGGCAAGAAGGTTTGACAGTCACTAATTGGGTGCCTCCCATGAATAGCGTGAGACCTCGGGGAGCACAGCACCCAGGCTTCACTGCATGTCTCCCTCGTTTGCTGTTGGCCCTTGCGGTTGCCTTGCAGATGAAGCAATGAGTTGTTACCTCCTGCTCAGGTAACAGCAGTTCTCTGACCACAAGTTGGGGGGTGCATCCTTTTCCATCTTCAGGTTTCCTTTCTTGGAAAATTATCTTCATTTCTACTCTTATTAAAGAATTCACCATAATTTTTCCTTTCAGTTCTAAGAAATACTTTCGTAACTTACGAAAGTTAGGTAGTTTCATTTTCTGAAGTTAAGCTTGACAACAATTAGCTCATTGCTTTCGTATTTAGTTTTTGTTAAAAAATGTGGCCACTTGCATTTGCAATCCCCGTAAGGGGACAGCTTATCATACTTAACTCACTATGTCCCATGTTCTGAGCAGGAAGCCTGGCAGCATGATAGAAAAGAGAAGATGGATAAATTCTGAATTGTTGTGATATTTGGAAAAAAATCTTATTTTCTTAAATATCATAAGAAGTCCTCAAGAATGTTAGCTGGAATATCGTATAACAATACAGTGATGCCTCAGTTCATGAACGCTTTTGTTTATGAACAATTTGTTTCACAAACAAAAGCATCTGGCAAATTTTCTTTTGGCTTGCAAACTCTATGTCAGGTGGCAAACATGACCATGGCTATCTTTCTCACACAAACACAAATGTGGACATCTTTTCCAAAATCGTGCAACAAATTAAGTTCTTGAAATGCGGTACCACTGAAACAAAATTCGGCTTCATATCATCTGCCAAAGACTGTGACAACAGTTTCAAATGCATTATTTAATTTTCTCTTCCTAAGAGATCTAGAATAGAGTGCCATTAGATCCTCACCTTTAAAGGACAGGAAATACAGGCATGGATAAGTTGAGAAATAGGGCTAACTTGTCTGAGACAGATGCACAGAGTAACCTCTCTAAAAGGGAACTTTTTATCTGCAATACTCTGTGGAAAACCCCATGATAGCCAGTGCTTAAGCCAATCGATATGGGCAATAGCAGGACTCAAACCCCAACTTTTCTTTCCACCACTTTCAATGTTGGCAAAGAAGGGGTTTATAGTGACATTGAAATGCTGGGGTCATGTCCCACAGTGACGAAGAATGAAATCATGACCAAGGAGACAGAATGCAAGCAGATTTTTTATTCAACGTAAAGACAAAGAAGTAACAATTTATTTAAAAGATATAAAGGCAAGGAAACAGAGGTGCTGTTAGCCTAGAAGGGTCTTCAGCAGGATTCAGGGAGGCTCTTTGTCTAAGGGTTTTTAAGGGGTTTTAAGAAGGGAGTTTGGTCTTGGTTTGTTGTACAAGTGATTTGCTCTCTATGCTATAGGAAACTGTGTACTTCTCTCAGGGTGCAATCTAGGTACTGTTCATTCAGTGCCTGTGCAGGGCCCACACTTGCTTGGGTCAGTGGCCTACCTGAACATGCTCTGGTCATGCTCTGAGGAGGTCTCTGACAGCTGCAGGATACCTGTTTTAGTAAGATTCCTGGAGAGTAGTGAATTAGCAGACTACATTTGAGGCCTCCCAATTCCACTTTGGGAACCCTGTTCTTACTGCCTAATAAAATCCTAACTCTTGTCTCACTACCTTACCAAAGAAAAACACCAATATCCAGATCAGCGTATTGAACAAGAGTATTCTGCTGCGAGCTCACTGTGGAATCCAGTTCTAGTTACCACTCACAGAATCAAGCTCGCAGATGATACCAGAATGAGACCTTTTATTTCCCTCCGTCGCCAATCACAGTGCTGAGCACACAGAAGAGGACCACTACCTCATTTTGCTACCTAATCCTGATCTCTAATCACAGCAGAGAAAAGCCAATACTTCCTTGACCATTGAGCTTCAAAGCTCCACAGCCTTGGGGACACAATTCCTCTGGCAAAGTCAGAAGCCAGATAGTCCAATCTTAGGTCACTGCTTCAAATCAAGAGGACACCAGGAAAGCCCAACACCAGATACGATCCCAGGACTGTGTTTTATCCCAAGAACAAGAGAGCTGCACACCTGTGTGGTAGCGTGATTTAGCCTCACCCTGGACTATATCACTGCCCTTTACACAAGGTGCTGCATTTAGAAACAGACCTAAGAGACAAACCTTTCAAACTGAGGTAGACAAATGAATGCATATAATTCAGACTGTTGAGGTAATGCATTGATAATAAATGGTGCCGGTAAGTAAATAGCTGTAGAGTATTATTTATTTGTGCCCTTGAAAGCAACATAAGGCATTTTCAGTATCTTGAACAAGTAGAATCTTTGCTTTATATACTCAAAACTATTAAAAACTGCAATGTTGTATGGAATTGAGAGTAGGATTATTCACTATCTCTAAAATATAAACAAGCAAAAAATATTCAATTTAATGCCACAGTTATGTAGAAGGAACTTTTTCCTGGATTGCAATACTGTTGAACATGGGGCATGATAACCAGATAGGCCTTCCTGCATGAAGTTCATAATCTAGTGGGAGTCCTTAGATGATAAACAGACACATGGTCCTAATTCATGGTACTAAGTGCTATGAAAAGCATGACATAGAGACAGAGAAAGCACTCAATACCAGATTCTAAAGGCAGAAAAAACAAGCAAAAATGAGAAAGGTTCTTCACCTACCATTATGAACCTGGACTGGTAAAATTATTACATCTGTATTTTCCATAACTCTAAAACACCACGTTCCCTTCCATAATGTTTGTAAACAACAAACCACAGAAGCATTAATACAATCTCTCATCACAGAATAGAAATGATAGATATTTTCATTTTACAGCAGAATTGTTAGATAGATCCAAATATTCTTTGTGCTTATCATCACTGCAAAATTAATAGAGGTCATCAGCCCTACCACTTCGTCACTAAAAATACCAAAAAGCAAGCACAAAAGTCAAAACTATTTCTCCTAATATTTTGATAAGTATTTTTTAAATTGAATTGATTCTCATTGCTTAGATATTTTATTTTAGATATTTAAAAACACTATTTTGTGAAAGGTCAAGTGGTATGACTGGATTCCAAGTGCATACCTGGTGACCAATGGGTGAACACTTGAGAGCTGGTCTCTGGCAGAGGTGTCTGTTTGAGGAGATTTTCAACCTGCAGAGTTGCAAGTAGAGGAGGGGATGAGGGAGGCTGCTTGTCTATCAGCATGAAATGAATGTCATGCCAGAAAAAGGGAACTGTGCGCAGCACCTGGGGAAAAGGAGATGGTAGAGACGAACAAAAGTTCTGCACTTCAGGACCCAGCAGAGGAGGAGGAGTGTGAGGGACAGCTATGCCCTTAAGAAAGACAAGTAGCTGGCAGGTCCAATAAGGTATAGAGCAGTGGAGCCAAACCTATAGAGTATGTTTGTACCATTGAAAGCTCTGTTACTATGTTTTTCTTCTAAAATATGAGTTGTTCTTTCCAAACTAAGTCTTCGGCATTTAGCTTCACTGACTTCACAATAAGTCAGTGGGTTTTGGAATGCAGATTGGGCACCGGGTCTCTAAAAGTTTTGCTGTCACTGACAGAGACCCTTGGGAAGGAGTTTGAATTTCATCTTAAGACACTGAATGGTAACAAAATTTCCCAAGGAAAATTTTCTAAAGTGTTCATTCCCCCATTAAAGACCTAGAAAAGCTCTTCCCAAATGATTTTTCTTTCTCAATCTTATTTCTTCTGTATTTGTATGGAACACATTTCCTTATGCTACGTACAGATGTGCAAAACCAATGTAGCATTTGGAAGGATGTTTTCCTATAATTGGTCTATAATTTATTGTGTCAAATTAATGGAATCTAAAGGGCCAGCTCCTTCTTTTTAATTGTACAGAGGCCCCATCCACTCAGCTTTCAGTGCTCCAGCTCTTCCTTTTCTCCTCTACAATGCGAGATTTCTTGTGTTCTATGGTGTGTGTGTGTGTGTGTGTGTGTGTGCGCGCACATGCTCATAAGTGTGTGGGTTGGGAATCAAATATTGTTATGCTGTTTGAGTATTCATGAGCTGCTATGACATTAGGGTCTTGTGTCTACCTTTTTGTTGCTTGCCTGGCCCATATCATTGTGATATCTACTACTCCTGATCATGGCACCTGCTATTGTGGCCTTTGTCAAAGAATAGTATTCTATCTTTGAATAGGTCCCCCTTGACTCTTGGTCACCCATACCCCCTCATCATAGTGTTTTCCCTTGACTTCAACACAATCCTGGTAAGGTAATCAATCCTGAAACGCTCAGCTAGAAGGGGTTCTGTGCCAATCCATCACCTCCTTTCTTTCTGGTTTTCACGGATAACCACTTCCACTCTGCTACAGAGCAAGAATGAAATTCTGAATGCCTGCATGTCACACTTGTCTATGCACACACCAACCCCAGTTATAACAGATGGCCTACAAGCATCTCTACATTGCCAGGATACCCTGAAAGCCTGTCTTTTCAAAATCTCAAACAAGAAGTGAAATGATGATGCCTGTTTTGTTTCTTTTTGGTGATCTGACTAAAACACTTGTTGGAAGATTTGAGGCTGCAAGAGTAAATACATGGCATAGACCTGATCCACTGTCCTCCTTCCTTGCCAGGGTCTTTCTTCTTCCCACAATCCATTTAAGCAAGACTCAGATTCTCTGTTCTATCCTGATTTGCCAGTCACATTCCGTACCTCACTCCCTTCTTTGTCTGTACAACACTAAGCCTCAAAGCTTTATGTACACAGTGAAGCAACCTATGATTTGAGCCAGCTGGACAGGACCAAAGGTAGAGATCTACTCAGGCACTCAGGAATAGGAACATCATAAGATAAAAGTCTAGAGTTAATAAATAGTTAACATTCTTTTTTTTTTTTAAATTTTAAAGAGAACAAAACAAAACAGAACAGAACAGAGTTAAACACAACAAAGCATTTCAGAACAGACCACTGCAAGCAATACAGTCTTCAAAACATAACAATAGGAGATTAACAATGGCTACCCTAGTGTCTCTTGTTTTCTTCAAAATGGTTGTTCACACATTCACATACAATAAATAGTTAATATTCTTAAAGTAATACTCACAGATCATTTTTGTTGAAAATCATGTCTTTCAATAAGCTGTTCATAATGACCTTAGATTTGATTCACTTTAACCTCCTGTGAAACTGAGATCCTTAAACAATGCCATGCAACACAATGCAATGCAGTACAGTCTATACAATACAGTACAATCAATACAATACAATACAATACAATACAATACAATACAATACAATATTATTCTTGAAAAGTGCTCAGGCTTCTTTGCATCTCTCCCTGAATGCAGGTTTCTGCACAAACCCTCAGCTTTAAGCTCTGAGAGGAGACAGAATTTAAGAGGTAGAACTTTACAATTTTACATCATTTTTATTTTGCTAAGCCCACAGTCCATGCATTGAAGACACTCTTTCCCTGCCCCTCTCCTCATTTCTCTTTTTACCTCTTTCCCATTTTCTTTTCCTTCTTATCCCTTCCTTTCTGCCCTGTTTAACTCTCGAGCTTGCTGTCTAGTGCACATCCACATAAGAAAAGCTGGCCCTACAAGTTTTCAGCTAAAATGCATTGCTAGTGGGAATGCAAAAAATTCTTAGAACAAATACACTCTTTAAAATATGACTTCTATTCAATGCTTTGGTTTCCTTGGCTTTGTGCTTCAGGCTAGATATTACTCAGATTTCTGTAAGGCTTGGTGCTTTCTCGCCAATTATCTGAAAGGTCTGGAGAATGGTACTTACATCAAAGCCTAGCCCAGTGACAAAGGACACCTGGCCATAGCAAATACAAGCATCTCTCAGCTCCCCTCTCCATTTGGCAAAAATCTATTTCCATCTCAGTCGCAACATAACAAAGGACTAATTGATGGCAGCATTTTTTTCCATCTTTTAAAAAATAAATTGAGCCAACCCCACAAGCTCATCTAGAGGAATTAATTAGGGAATAGGAAATCTCCAAAGCCATCCTTAAATTGAGATTGAACAAAGCTCAGGGAACAGATGGCTTTTCATCTGAATTCTTTAAAACCTTTAGCACTCTTCTAATTCCCTTACAGGAATGAAAAAAATCGTTGCATGAATCTGAGCAAACCGTTTCACCAGGTGTTCAGTTCCCTGAAGGTTCCTTTTGCTCTAGGAAAAAAAGCGGAAAAAAAAAAAAACAAAAAAAACAGGTATCCTCTCTACTGATACTATAATTTCATTTGTACATGTGAATCCCTCCCCAAGGGCTCATACTGAGTCTCTCTGCTCTTCTGACTACCACCCTGGGGGATTGAGTCCTTAATTGGTGCAGCTGATCATGGACAACTGCTGTGAGCACAAGGACTATGTCAGCATACACAAAACAAAGTCCAGAATGAGGTCATTGTTTACCCAAAATAGAAAAATAGGAAGCAATTTTGTTACTTTGTTGCAGGTATCTGGAGAGTTCTGGGGCAAGAGTAGGGAGGGTGAATTGCATTATACCAATAGCT
Organism: Cuniculus paca; assembly: GCA_004365215.1. Taxonomy (NCBI): domain Eukaryota; kingdom Metazoa; phylum Chordata; class Mammalia; order Rodentia; family Cuniculidae; genus Cuniculus; species Cuniculus paca. Next base: position 7,256 of record RJWT010005597.1, on the reverse strand, counting down.
GTGTAGATTATTTTTCCATACAAATTTGATGTAAAGCAACATAGGGAGCAAGAGAAATACTGGCTCTCATTTGTACGGTTTACAAGAAGGTGTGGAACTCAAGCCCTGGGAGCATATTGATAGGAATTACATTGTAGGGTCGTCAGAATATTACCTCGCATGACAATTTGATAGAATTTTCAAATGCTATTTTTCTCTTCCCTATCTTTTCCCTTTTTTTAAATTTCATGAATTTAAAAAATTTTGAATTCAATGTTGAAATTGAATAATTTATGTTATGAAGATCTAAAATTGAGTATGCACATCATTTATAAAATTGACTGTATTTTTCATATACCTAATGCTTTTAAATACATGTAAACTGTATAAAGGTTAAATCAAGCTAATTAAGAATTGTATTGTATTGTATTGTATTGTATTGTATTGTATTGTATTGTAATTAACTGTGGTCAGCACGCCACACAATAGCTCTCTAGAACTTACTCTTCCTATCTAACCGAAGTTTTGTAATCTTGGACCAACAAGTTGACTCCACTACCCCAGTCCCTGGTAATCACCACTATACTCTCCACTTCTATGATATCAGCATTTTAGATGCCATGTGAGAGTGGGGTCATGATATATCTTTTGGCATCAGGCTTATTTTATTTAGAATAAGGTTCTCCAGGCCCATCCATGTGTCACAAATAACAGGATTTCTGTTGTTTTTATGGCTGAATTATATTCAGTCATGTATGCGTAGCACCTCCTTTATCCATTGATCTGTCGATGGACACTCTGATCCCATGCCTCCTCTATTGTGAATAGAATTCCAATAAACATGGGCATGAAAATGTTTCTTCAACATAATGATTCATTTTATATACCCAGAAGTGTGATTTCTAGATCATACAGCAATTTTATTTTTATTTTTTTCCATAATGGCTGCATGAATTTACATGCACATCCACAAAGCACAAGGGTTCCCTTTTCTCTAATTCTTTGCCAATGCCTGCTGTATTTTGCCTATTTGAACACAAACATTCTACCAAGTATAAGGTATCTCATTGTATCTCCTTCGTGATTATTCAAATTGAGCATTTTTTAGTACCTCGCACAGTTTTTCAATTATGATACATTTTTATTCACGTTTTTAATGAAAAAAACCTTAGGTTTCTGATATTCTATTACATCTACTCTTGTGCACTCCTCTCTGCTTGTAGAGCAGAATTAGTAACATCAGAGAACAGATGTGTCTCCATCTTTATTGTATTATTGACATCCTTCCACACATCTTACTTGTGTGAGTACCATATTGCATTAGAACAACAAAATATTCTATCAATTTGTCTTTTTATTATTCTTTTTAAATACAGTCTCTACCTACCAATTGAATCAAGCGAGAAAGAGTCCCAGCAGACTAAAGAAATTTTAAGATAGACAATGCCTGTACAAGTCAGTTCCAGTATGTGGATTAAACCATTCACTGAGCAGTTCTGTGGCACGGGACTGAAAAGAAAAACAGGCCCCAAACAGGAAATCATCCGAAGCCATCAGCCAAATGCAGAGGGGGGCATTTCGGTTTCCAATGTTCAACTCCAGCTCGATGCTACTCCCCAAGCTGACATGAAGACTCAACTGTTCTCTGACACCTGCTGCCTGGGTCACTTCCTTCTCACCTACAAGACTTCCACCCAGCATAGTTGTAACAATCCATATCTCTAGAGTACACAACCTCTCAGCCAATGATACCCTAGACAGAGAGTAAGCAGGAAGTGGTTCAGTTCTATCACGGTGTACATAAGGAAATTTTAAATTCAGGAGTCTTCTCATCCAAAAGGAATAACTACTAGGCAAAACTCTACGAAACTGAAAAGTTTAACAAATAAATAAATACATACAAACATGCACTCAAATCTGACCTACTGGTTATTAATACCATACTTATTCACTCAATAGTCAACAATCACTTTGGAGGAGTTGGGAAAAATTAGTAAGTAAAGTAGAAATGATATTTGTCCTCTTAGAGTTTTATACTGTGTTGGGGAAGACAGTCACTATCTTATCTGCATATGTGTATCATTATAACCCATACTAAAGTCAACAAGGATTGATTCATAGGACAGCATATTAAAGTAGAAACCAGTGCAGCATAGAACGTGAAGGGAAGCTTCTCTAAAGAAATGAATTTTGGAAATGACACCATAAAAATGAGTATATGTTAAATGTGATTGGGAAAGGAGACAGCTTTGGAAACAATGAGAGGAAAACATGTGGGCAGAGACCCTAAGAGACAGTAGGTATAGATGTGTGAGAACAACTGAAGGAAATCTGTGAAACTAAGAAAGCCCAGGCAAAGAATGCCCCAGGAGGACTTAAACCTGCAAGACTCTGAGAGGCAACAGAGGCCACTTGTCATTCTTTGGGTCCCCCAGAAGCCAACACTGAGATGAAATTTCCAGTATGGTGATCTCCCAGGGAGCAGTAATGGAAGGTGGAAGGCAGAGAAGGGGAAAGAGCTGATCAGGAATGAGTTATCCAGCAGGTTATGGCTGTGAACACCTGCAGCTTTCTCCCATGGACAGAGAGCTGGGATATGGTGTAGAATATGCATTGCACAAGCATCTCGGCCAGGGAGAAGGAGCTACAGCCTTCACTGAGTCCACTCAATCTTTGCATGATGGTGCTAGGCAGGCAGGGATGACATAGATTTCCACACACTTCAGGCTGGCTGTGCATGACGGTGGGCAGGTTGCACTAAGAGCTCACCGGAGAAAAATTTCACGCTTTGTGAAGCTGGGCCATTATGCACCACAGTGGAGAGGCTGAAGTTATCAGCTACCACAGGTCTGTACTTGTCTACTCCTCCTGCTTACAAAGCACTGCCAACATCAGGAAACCTCAACATGTTTATCTCTGTTTTTATTACATTCTTCTCAACTTTCTATTTCTATATAAGCATCGTGCATCTTCCTTGGGCAAATACTAAAGTCTCAGCTTACACCCATCTGCTGCTCCCCAAAAAAGTTCTCTGCAATAAGTATTGGTTTTAAGTCCTATCTTATACCTGGCATATCAGGGAATAGTGAGATATAATAAATTGTCAAAGCCATATGTATAAAGGTAAATCACCCACAATTCAAATTCAAGGCATCAGTTTCCATAGTCTTTATTTTTATTTCCAGCATGCTATCATGACATGAATGACATATAGCATGCTGTCCACAAACTTAATTAAAGCTTAGCCCTATAATTGACTTCATGTAGGATTCAGAGGGGAAAATTCTCATTATTTAACTTAGCCCATCTATCTCTAAAACATAACTGATTTAATTATGAATGGCAATAAAAATCACCAATAGGATAAAAAAGTCATGGTTTCCTCTCTAATATTTCAATATTTAATAGATTTTCAGTGAAGAGCAAGACAGGTTAATTAAGTGGAAGATTGAAGGAGTCCAATATCACCGATCAACACCATCTGGGAGTTGAGGAAAATCACATAAGCCAACTCAGAACAAGACAATGAATGTCACAAGCAAACCTCAAATGTTAGTTATTAAGCTTTACCACTGAGAGAAAATTAAACTGAACCAAGAGAAAAGGATGGCTTTCTGTCCATATATAAAAGGAACTCAGATTACATATGGGCAACAGAAAATAATCTTTCTATGCAAGTATTACAGGTCAAGTGTCAACTTTCAGGACAGGGGCTGTGTTTTATTGACAGGTACTTTAATATGACTCTCATACTCTGATTTATGATATGCCTTTTCAAAGTAAATATTTCCACGCTGTTAGCCAGAGCACTGGTCTTACCGTTGATTATGTGTTGAATCTTGAACATCATCCTACATTGTCTGAAAAATGAGCCCCACTATGGATGTAAAGAATAACCTGGTCTGAGAATGTCCAATATAAAAATATGAAAAGGAGAAAACCTGTAAGTAAGAAAGCAGATTTTTTCCTGAGTGCCTATTTTCCGGGGGAATTTCTGCTGACCTGGCAACCCAGCTCCATCATTCCCAACACACCTGTCTCTATTTCCTGCAGTGCACCATTTTTAGATAATTGTTGTCCCAGAAGGATGGGAAAGTATTCATTTATTTTTTCACAGGATGACAAAATACTGCTTTCAAAAGAAACATTTCTATAAGAATTATTGCAGGTTCTTATAAGGGACTTGTTTGGAACTGGGAGAATGTTCCTCACCATGTTTTGTTTTCACTCTAAATTTTAAACAGAATCTAATTTCAGTATCTCCTCTCTACTGGGAGTCAGGCCTAATGTCAATGTGGAGGGAAAAATTGTGTACTATCGGTACCTTTCTAAGTCCTGTCTCTGCCTCAGGAACCGGCTGCACGAGTGCTAGAAATCCTAATTTCTTTAGTTTATTCTGAACTCAAGGAAACACAAACATATAATAAAATTCCACTAATAATGCAATCTAAATTTCTCCATCAAACCTGTGTATTTTATATACAAGTAGAGAATTTCATAACCTTAGACTATTGGATCAATGAGAAATACAGCTAGAAGTCACCTTGGAATTTATAGTCTACCTAGCCCTAATTAATCAGTACTATATTTGCTTATCTCCTCCAATATGATATAGTTTTTCCCAGGGACTCCCTGTCTTATGTCAGTCTGACATACTGAAGGCTATTTGGTAAAAAGATATTTATTTTAACTTGTCTCACACCAACAGTACAAGCGACTCCGCATGTTTTTTTTCTTTTGAAGGTTTAGCGGACATATGTTTGAGGGTCACTTCATTTGATTTTAACCAGGCACAAGTCAATTTGATGTAACTAAATGCAATTGTAAATGATACTGTGATAATGCCAACAATTTAACAAATTATGTCCGGAGATGCCATTTGATCATAGATTCTTGTCTTAAAAAGTCTAAAAGGCTTTTTAAAGATGCTCTATCATAAACCCTTCAAATCACTTGCCACCAATAGTCTGCTTAGGGGTCCTAAGTGGTGGAGCTTCTATTCTCCACATGCTTAATCTGTGCCATCAATCACAAACGTGGGTACAATGTAGACATGTATCCTGTTAAGAGAACAAAAGCAATGAATGGCAGCATTTTGAAACCATTTGAAACTGCTATTTGTTAAATGTATTTTTACCTATTTTATGGGTAGTTTCTTTAAGAAAAAACAATTACAGTTCTAGACATTTGTGGATAATATCATGTGGTTTTGTCACTGGCCACAAACCACATCTTTAAAAACTTCTTGAGACTTTTACTGTCACTGATTTGGCGAGACAGTGAGCAAACAAATCGTTTCAGAACACTGACGTCAATACAGTATGGTGCGCTGAGTGAGGAGAGAGATATTTCTCTCACACAGAGGACCCAACGCACTGCTCACCCTGTGGTCAGAAATGATAAACATTTTTACTGTTCTCAGTAACAAAGGACATGTGAGGAAAATTTTAACACAATAGGGATTTTCAATATTATTTGGGCTTTAATATTTTTCATTCATTGAAGACTTTAGGAAGAGGACATAAAATATTTTGATCTCAAGTCATGTAAAACTTAGTCCTTTCCAAAAGATTTCAAATCATTTAAAGTAGCCATTAAAGAAAATGAAGTTTGTAGAGCTATTTTTGACCCGTAGAAATTGGTTTTCACATTTGTCATTTGATCTTAAAGTCCACCTTTTTGCAGATGTGTTATTATTTTCACTTTGCAAACAAGGAAACTAAATATTAGATAAAAACTTTATATATTAAAATGGTGTCTTTCACAGCTACCTTCTCATTGCAATCACCTGGAGGGCTTCAGAAATTCAGAAACCTCTGTGGTAATCCCAGAAATTATATTTTATTTGGTCTATGGTATAACCTGGACTTTGAGATATTTTTAAGAGAACCTTAAGTCATATTAATGTGAAGACAAGTTTGAAAACCCCTTGCTGACAAATAAGAAACATGTATTCCTTTATATGGCAGTTCTTTGAAGTTATTAATGTGTGTACTTTATTAAATACAGCCTTGGATTTTAATAAGAACTCCCTAAAAATTGAGGATATGGACTACTGTTCTCAATCCCATACTTCCAAAGAGGGATATTCTTTTCTTCTGGTTGACAGAGTGCCTCAATGGGTAACAGTGTTCTCATTATGTACAGAGACAATAGAATCTAAATTTAATGTGCACTTTCTCTAAGGTAGACTTGACTCTACATGTATTTTTGCTTGTGTTCATAATGTTATAGTCTACTTGGCCCTGTAAAGGAGAGGAATCAAAGACATGGAGTGTGGATAGTATTTGGTTAAAACCATGTGACCAAAAAAGTCTCAAAGTCAAGATTCAGACACAAATTTACCAACACCTGCAAATTTATATTCTAATTGCCACAGTATTCAATATGGCTTCAACATCTGAGGATAGTACAAATAAAAGTTTCAAATTGGAGAGAGATGCATAGTTAATATTCAAGTGTTCCTGTCAAATTAAGTATTGAAGTTATTTGGACTTAAGCATCTTTATCATGGTCTCTGGTTTTCTTTCTCCTAATTGGATATCTGATCTTGCTTTTCCTCAATGTATATGACTAAGTCTTCATGGATCATGAGTTCAGTCAACAGCAGTGGCAAGGGGAATAACAGAAGCCCAGTCATTGAAACCATAGTTATTGGGAAGTTGTCACTGCTAAGCTAATGTTTAAAAATTATGTATAGAAGATGGATTTAAGTGCCATATAGACAAAGTTCAGTAACGTTAGAAACTATACCTGCTGCTGCCCAGAGTAGCTCAGCAAAAATCAGCAGGCTTCCTGTGAACTTTATCACCACACCCTGGCAGTCAAAAGTGCTCCTGCTACTTCGTGTTGCTCATTAAGTCCTAAAATAGATTTTGAAGAAACTATATAAAAATGCTAACTTTTTTTTCTATTCGGGTTGAGTTATGTGTGTGTTTTAATAATTCTCATAGCATCATAGGATGCAGTCCAATCACATGTATTACCACAGACTGCCGTATAATCACAAGTGTGTAGGACATTCAATGATACACAAAAATATCGCAGTTCAACATATAAGACTCCTTGTTTGAATTTATATTTTCTAAGAAATAAAATTTCCCCTAAGAAATCCTTCACCCTTATTCCTAATCTAGTTTGGAAAACCTGCTATTAGCAATGATTTCTAAAGGTAAAATCATGTTCACAAATTTTAAAATCAATACAATATGGATAGATATATTTCTCCAAAAAAGAGAATATATTTAGAATTTGGATTCTAAAATGTCATCCAAGGC
>RJWT010005596.1:0-30678 GCA_004365215.1 Cuniculus paca | reverse complement strand
GACTTTCCTTTCAAAGGTTGCTGTCTTGAGTTCTTCCAATAGCATTCAGGAAGTTCCTGCACTCTTCACTCCATGTACTTTTAAAGAGGCTTCAGTATTTACTTAGTAAAATAGTGGGCTTTTCTTTTTTTTCAAGTTAGTGGTGGGTGTCATAAGTACTATTTAATTTCTCGAAATTAAAATTCCTTTTCATAACCTCAGAGAAAGACAGACAACAAAATAAATAAAAATGCTTGTGAATGAAAAAAAAAGACAAGAGACATGGGATAAAATAGGAGTCACTGAGTCAAAGACACTTTTGTTGCCTTGCTTTGAGATTGATCTTGAACTTACCAAGAGGCATTTCCTTGTGAAAGACAGTGGCTGCACCTCCTAGTAACAGTCCTGGTTGAAAAGATTACCTAACAATCATTTTTCAGTCCTGCATGCTTAGTCTGTATCAACCTGAGCTTACTTATTTATTTTTTGAGAGGCATTTTATAAAGTGAAAGTAGATATCTTATTCAAAGTTTCTGTATTAAACAGTGAAAGTGAATAAGCATTAGCTTCTGCCATTACTGGATTAACCTCTCCTGATTACTCTGAACATCTTTTTGGACCTCTTTTTTTTCTAGAATAGCTGTCATTTCTTTTGTGTGGAAACTAAATTTAGAACAAGTGAAACCCGGGTTTTGTCAGAAGGAATGAAAAGCATTATGATTAATTTTATAGATTTTTTTTCTTTTTCTTTGCCTCTTCTGAGGGGTTCCGTTTTCAGTTCGGCATGAGGAACCCTTTTCCTTTGACATATAAATAGCAACATAACACCGCCTTTTAAACCTCAAATCAGGGTTTCATTCTTCCACTGAAATGCCCATCTTAAGCTAGAAATGACCGTGGCTAATATGTTATCTGTTGCTCAACTCTGTGTTCATCATGCCAAATATTCTTATTGATTAAAGTATCATTTTGATTTACTCAGAATTGGAATCTCAAAAATCACCTAGCTCTAACATCTTTTCTCTGGGTACCACTCTGTACCATTGTCATCAAAATGCTTTTCCTTTTTCTTTAGCCCTAACCTAACTGATGCTATACAGTACAAGTACATTAAATTACAAGCCAAGAGGAAGGTACCACAGGGCTGCTTCCTAGAAATACTGGACAAAAGGAAGATTTCAGAGCAGAGGGGACAGGATCATGTCTTCGTTAGTTCACTCACTATAGTACACAGCATGTTTGTGGGGGGCCTATTGCACCAAGTGGAAGATAGCATGGGAAATAAATTGGTAGGGGAAGAGCATGTAAAACATCTCCTAGCTAACAATGGTAATAACTTTTGTGTCTGCTGTTGTTCTGGGTCATCTGCTCTCCTACTTGCCTTTTATTATCATAGAAAACATTATTGATTGAAATTATTCAATCAAGAAGATGGCAATAATGATTCCATTCAGCTTCTTATAAGCCTGAGAGATTGTTTTACAGTGAAGCAAATAACAGCATGGCTAATGTCTAAAGGAAAATAATGAACAAGTCAAAGGGAAATTAAACTCTCACTTTTTCCTGTGATCCTCTTTCTATCATTTTCTACTGGAAATTTGTATTTGTGAATTTCTGAGTCATTTGCTGTAGGCAAATACATGCATGAGACTAATGGAACATAGAGCAGTAGAAATAGAGGTTATTGCTAAAGGAGGACAGCTGTGAGTGGTGGTGATGGATGAGCCAGGCTGAGATGTCTCCCAGCCTCCGTATTGCTGAGCACATGCTGTGACTCTAAAGTGCTTGTGTAGCAGGACTCGCCACCACAGATTTCCCTTCAGAAGTGATGGAGGTGTGGACTCTGGGCCCTCAGCGAATGCCATGCTGACTTTACTAAAATAAAATTAAAGAGACAGGAAGTCATAACCTGTGTCCACACTTAACTTGAACTAAAGTGAGGTCAGTTCTAGAACATCCACCAAGGCTGTAATCACCCTGCCTCACTCTGATACCTGTAATGCCATCATTTGGATATTATTCTTTTCATCAGAGCATTAATACTGTTGTTTTAAGGGTACCGTTTCTAAGAGAGATAATCATAAGCTTTACTGCTCATTTAACTTTTATAGTAAATTGGATGAAGAACAAGGAGGGCAAGAGGATGCTGTGTGTGCTGAGAGGAGGTCTGAGTAGGTCATGGGAAGGGGACAGTGTGGGATTCTTCTAGAACCAGAAAGAAAAAAATCACTTCCTTTCTGCTCACCACATGTCCACTTCATTTTGTTGTTACACTAGTGAAATCAGAGTATGGTGAGTCACCACTGAAAGAAAGCAAAATTACCAAAGAGAAAAACAGAAAAGTACGAAAGGTTGCCTGGTGGCTGTGGTAGAAATGGAAGTGGGCACTCATATGTGGCAGTAATTCCTTCTAGAACTTTCTCCCCCGGTAAGTAGGTATAACCTTTGGCTATTCCCACAGGAGTGCTGTGGTGACCTTATGTGAGATTCCTTGCCTCTGAACCCAGGATTATCTGCAAAACTGAGGAAATAGTGCAACCTAAGCAGAACTGTTGCCAGGAATAAGCAGTCATTTGCAAGGCCCCTGGTTGGAGGTTCATGAGTGATCTCCGTAGCCTCATGCAGTGCATGATGACATGGTGAATGATGAAGGAAGGCTCCCAGATCTGGCCACCATCTCCTTCTCTGCTTCTCCTGTTTCTTGGACTTGGTGCATTTAAAATTCACTAAATGGCTTCAACTTCTGTTCCCCATAGTAAAGTAGATCTTTCTTGAATTTATGACCAGAAGCAGGGTACTCACCATAATTTCCTTGTGTTAGATGGGAATGGAAGGATTCTGGAGGAGTGAAATCATCCTCTGTTTCCAGGAGTTTCTACCTTCTGTGGGATCAGAGGTTGTTTTAACTTAATCTACAAGGTTAATGAATTTAATTGTGTTAGATTATAATTAAGAATTCTTCCCAATTAATGTTGTTGGTGTAGGAAAAACCACACATAAATCCTCCCTTGATTCAGCAAGCTTAGGCTTGCAGTAAAGTGGTGTTTAGAGGAAGTTCCTCTCTTCTTACGTACACTTTTTTGCACATCAGATTTAATCAATATTGACAAACTAACCTCTTAGAAGGAAGATATGTGCATTAGACCTCAGCTCATCTATTTAGTAAGTCAATGGCTTTGCTTGGAGTATTAGTGTCAGGCAATAACCTGAAACATTACTTTCTAAGTAATGGAAAAGTAGAATAAATTATTTATTGAGAACTTTGATCATAAAATACCCACTGATCATGGGAGACAAGATGATTAAGGAAAACATTGTTAAAAACAGGTCAGAAATGTGATGGTTATATTGATTCAGACTTCTGTTTGAAATTTTAAAGATTACTGTGTGTATCATTTTCAGTTATTTGAAATATGCCATTAAGAATTAAGGATTTAGAAGTTTGCCCCAAAATATATCATCTTTTAAGCATTTGGGCTATTAAAAAGATCATGGAGGATCAAGGGAAAGTATTTCAAATGTGAAACTTGGAAGCAGAAAGAATGAGAGTGCTTTGTGTGGTGTCCTCTTTATTTTTCTAAGATGAAATTAAATGTCATGCACTTGGGGAAGCAACCAGAATTTTTTCTAAAGGAGACAATAACTTAGTAATGCTAAGAAATAGTAGGTACTTATGGGAAATAGGAATAAATATGCCAGTGTTAGAAAGTAGACAAAAAAAGCTTCGATCGACATGAATGGCACCATCTGTAGCACCATGGACACTCTATTAAGAGGGTTAATGGGAATATAAATGGGAGCTAACTCTGAACAAAACAATCGCAAAACATTATTGTAACGCAGACGCGCACGCATGCATACACACACACACACACCACAACAAAATGATTAGACTGTCTAGGAGTATTAGGACTTATCTCCAAAGCAGAATCCTAAAATTGCTGTCTGAACAAAGAAGCTATTTAACTAATGCAGGTTTTGCTTGGGCACTTCTGCCATGTGGTTTTAAAAAGTCAAAGCACTGCATAAAGACTGCAGAGTCCAAAGTGAATGCGATATGAGAGCTGGTTCCAGTAAGCCATCATTCCAAACCCTGTGCATGTAGTATACATTATGGCCTTTGCATTTAAAAAGTTTCTCTGGAGACATCTTTCTACGTATCCTAAGATGCAGGAGCCCAAGATATGACTGTATCTCTAAGGAAGTTTTTTTAGAGTATGGTATTCATATGAAGACCTCCCTATTCCATGTAGAGAACTAGGTAACCTTAAATGTTAGTAAATTGGAAAGAAAATTATCTTTTTTTTTTTTTTAGAAAATTATCTTTGATGTAACTTGATCTTATGAACAAATTCTATGGCAAGTTTCTGAATCTACTTTGAAAATACTGATAATTTTGATGGTGATTGTGAATAAATGTAAGTTCATGTATAATCCAATTATAATCACTGACTGCAAGTAAATGTTCATGGTTAATTACATCTATCCCTCCCTGCCAGGCAGCATTTTAAGTAGCACAAAGTACCTATAGCACTGAGTATCTACTCAATAAATGCTGAGCAAATAAATAGGTGAATTTGGACAACCTAGTTGAAATAGAATGGGATCTAATTAGAGAGCTAAATGAATTTTTTGATAAGATGATCATTAAAGCTGTTGTGGGATGATACATAAAAATTCATCCTAGTGATATTTTGATTTTACTGAGGTATAACATGTCTTCAAGAAACCTCTGTATCTTTGCATATTTTGTTATTCTTATACAGTAATCTGCTTTAAAACTGGTAAACTGGGTCCAAGAATGCCAGGAAATCACTGAGGCAGTTATGTGACAGTGTGACCCTCAAGCTGACCCCAAAACCTTTGAATACATAGGCTGTAACATTTAGCTGATCAGATACTGTATGCTGCCTATGTGTTAATCTCCGGTCTAAGCTTCGAATCCTGCCTTAAAATTTCAATATGATTTATGACATTATTCAATACTTCCCTTAAAGTAAATACGCTAAACAAATGGCAATTTTTTTTTCTTTTGGCTATTATTACTGCAAGAAATGATTGTTTTGCTTCTCCCACCCCGTTTGTGGCAGAGAAGTTCAAGAACAGGAAAATCATGCTTGAATCCCCACTGGGTGCTTAGGAACTGTGAGAGCTTGCCCTGAGTTCTGCTGCATGTGTGTGTGTGTGTGTGTGTGTGTGTGTGCGCGTGCGCGTGCGCATATGTGTGCTTGTGTTTGTGCTTAGGACTGAGCTCAGAGCCTCATGCTTGGTAATCATTCATGCTGGCAGTGAGCTACACTTTTAACCAGTATTTATGAGCTCAGCTTATGCCTGGGTAAAATGAGTTTGCTACTACGAATTCATAAGACTGAGTCTTTTCAGCCTCTATTAAGTGATACAAAGTCCTATGATCTGGTTAACTGAAATTTGTTGAAAAGTTTTTTTTTGTTGTTTTTGGTTTGGCCCAGTAACTCTACTACTGTTGCTGGTGAGGTAGCCCATGGAGAACAAGCACAGGTCAAAAGAGATCATAAATGTGTGGAATTGAACTGATTAGGATTCAGTAGGCAGTGGATGGTGCAAGCGTAATTTAGGGAAGCAGCCAGATTGTAAAATGGGTGAATTGCTGCTGGAGCTCAATACACCAATAGCAGCAAGTGAGAGTTGATAGTCTATCAGTGAGGGAATGACAAAACATGAAAATCAGGAGCAACTCAAAAAGCATTCAGCTTCCATAAATGTAGGAACAAATAGTCCTACCTGTCTTAGGAGCTCTTGTGGTTATTTCAAGACAGAACATGATAGGTACTGTTTAAATTATGCTATCTATTGTGAATTATTAAGAGACCTTTAAATTATGCTTATGGTATTGTGCTTGAGAAAAGTGGAAAATTTAGAATATTACTCAGAAAAGTCCCCATTAAAGGGATTATGGTAGCAATTTTATCTCATTTTATTTAATTATCACAGTTGTCTATATTAAAAACAAAGAAACTTACATAGAGTTCATTTGCAAAACTTTTAATCAAACAAAACTGACCTCACATTCTTATTTTAGCTTCATGCTACTGGATTTAGCAGCAGTTTCCTCATCTTTCAAAGAGAAATAAAAATACTAGTCATCTAGAGATGATAAGTTTAAGTCAGATAAACCATAGAAAGCATTTAGTACAGTACCTAACACACAGTGTGTGGTACATCCGTGAGCTTTTGTTCCTAGTATTATTATCGATGTGATAGTTACTAGTTTACATTTTTTTCTTTTCTTTTTTTTTTTAATTCTGAAGCCATTAGGTCTCAGTCTCTGTTTCTTTTATTTCCAGATTGTTTTTGTTTTTCTTATGGTGCCAGGAATTCAACCCAGTACCTTCACACTGTGTTACATTCACAGGCTTTTACACCTTTTTAATCTTGAGACAGGCTGTCACTAAGTTACTAAGTTACTCAGACAGAACTCAAACCTGCTATCCTGGTCCTCCAGCCTCCCAGAGTGCTGGGATGACAGGCATGTGCCACCACACTCAGTTCAAACATTGTTTTTATAAAGGATAAATCACTGCCCATAAAAAGCTCAGGAAAGGAGTTTATATTACTATATCGTATGGGCTGGGTAGAAGTTTTTAATGCTCTTGCTTTCTTTGGCTTGGCTGGATGACCGGTATTTCTTCGTATCTTCTGCACGCATGTTCAGTTTTCCTTCTGCAGTATTCATAGTGCCATGCAGTTGCCCTCCTTGCCAGCCACGGTCCACTAATTCAAGTGTGTTTCTTCAGTCTTTGTTAGATCTGGAGCTGTGTTTCACAGCTTCTTTCTTTCACCTTTTCTGGTTGTAACATTTCTTTAGATTTAAGAAAATGTCACAAGAACATTCTAAAAATGATACTGCATGGTATCTACTTTTGTGACATAGCCGTAACTTGAATGATTTTGTTCTCAAGAGAGAGAAGGATTATGACATTTCTAAACAAACAAAAGTAACAGCCTTTACTGTGTCTTCTGTACCATACATATAACATCAGCTGTGGTAGAAAAGGCCAAGCTTTCAACTGAAGTTAAAATGAAAAATTGAGTTTCAGTCAATATCAGATACCAGTCTTTATCTTGACAAGAGACTTTACACATGTGGGAATGATAGCTCTGATTAAACATTTGATGACATGCACTAGGTGGTATTCTAGGGACTAGGTTCTGTTCTGTAATTTTGTATAACTGAAGTATATATTATTCACAGAATCAAGAGCACAGAGCTGGTTCATAGTTAACTTCTAATAATGATCAAAGACAGATATTTGACTAATGACTATCAAGTTTGACTGATGGGTGTTCAGATAACTAGTGTTCTACGTTTACCAAAAAACTCAAATAAATGGAGAACTTTTCCATCTTCCTAGTGATTCTACCTTAAAGGAATTTTAATTCCGTACTTCAGGACAGTTTTAAAAAGGTAAATCTTATCCCATTACCACTGCCCTTCTCCCCACTGCCTAAAACCTTTAATAGCTTATAGGTCCCCTTAGAAGAAAGTACAGTGTTTGACACAAAACTAGCATGCTTTATAGGAACTCTGACTGGCTCATCACATCCCCTTCTTCCTCAAGTTTCAGGCATACTGGTCATCCTTCACTTTCTTATACGTGCTGCCCTCCCTACTGCTTCGAAGAAAAGAGCACTTTTCTTTGTTTTCAATGTACTTTTCCCCCTTCACATCATTAATTCCTCCTCAACCAGCACTTCCAGTTGTCACTGTTATTCCAGTTGTTCCTTTGCTTTTTCAAGGTTAATCATCTTATCTCCTCTCCTGTTCTTTCCCTGTGTAGCATTTACTACAGTTTATAAACACGTTCGTTCATGCATTTCTTTAGCGTCTTTTTCACAATATGTACTTAGTGCCTAGCACTGTGCCTGGTAAGTAGTGAGCAATCAATTATGAGTGCTGAGTTGAGAAACATGTAACATTTCAAGAAAAGAATGAACAACTGGAATGGTGTGTCATCTTCGTGTCTGTTCAATGTTTATCTACCCTTCATAAGATTTCCTCAAAGAAACTGTTCTACTGTTTGCTTTATTTGAATGCAGCAACACAGGTTTTTATGAATTATGGGGTGAAGATAGAAATAAACAAATGCTAAGTAGGTAGAGCTTCTGGCTTTGATAGAACTCATAATATAGAGATCAACATTTGTCTCTTTGGAGGGTGATGGGATGAGTACTTGACAGGAGGGGCTCCCAGGGCTTCGTATTAGAGGTATAGAATAAGAGAAATTTGTAGTCAAGGAGGTGATGTTGGAGCTCAGTGGATTGGGAAGGAGGAGTTGAATTTTGCTAGATGGAGAAGGATGAGTGGCTACACTTGGTGTAAAAATTAAAATAAGCTGAAGTAGAGCGGCATCAAAGTATATGTTGGTTCAGGAAATTGTAAGAGGTTCTGTGTGGCTGGGGTGGTGTGAAGAGTGGGTAACAAGAGTGGCAGGAAATGACCCTGGAATGATACATAGGCCTAGGTTCTGAGCCATAGGAGTAATTTTATTGAGAACCCTGGGTTTGATTTTGTGGGGTAGAGGAGGTCATGAAATGTTTTAAACTTGTGAGTGAGAGAGCAGATCTGTGTTGAAGAGACATAATGTTGGGGCTTTTTTTGAAGACCTTTCTAAGAACATTTTAATGGAATTGTGGCAGCTTCTTGTTCAGGGAGTAGAAAGTGCTGTAAGAGACTGGTGAATAAAAGCTACATTTTGTGGAAGTTGGGTTGTCAGGGAGAGGAAAATGATGAGATCATTTTTTAAAATATTTCTTTTCGTAAATCTTGAAAATAATACATATTTAGTAGGAAATATTTGAAAAATGCAAAACATTGCGCAAAAGAAAGTTACGATATAGTTTCTGGAAGGAAAAACAAAGCAAAATCTTCTTAGGATGGTTAGGATGCAAGGAACTTTTGGAAAAGATTCAAAAGGATTTTCCTTTCTAGCAATTCCTTAGTACATTGATATCCTCCCCCATCCTAACTCTGTCTGCCCAGAGGAAACACAGACTTTTGCATCTCACGGCTTTTGCATCTGTCTTTTCCTCCATCTCAAATAATAGTTCCTCCTACTGTCTCTCTCTGCTCCTTTAGCCTAACTTTTATTTCTCATCCAGACCCATAATAATAGCAACAATAAGAATCATAATAATAAAAAAATTTGCAGAAACATACTGATCATTCACCCAATGATTGTCATGGTGGTTAGTGCTTTCATTTGATAGTCTACTTCAATCTCCACAAGAGTTCTACATGGTAGGTCCTATTATTGCCCCATTCAACAAATGAAAATAATAAGATATTATAAGTTTAAGTGACTAGAGCAAATATAAAGCTTTCCACTCTCAGTAACAAATCCCTGACTGCAATCCCTTCTCCACTACTCCCACCAAGTTAGGAACTCCTCCTGTGCTGTGATTTCATAGCTCCAAATTTCTCCTGGGAGATGTTTCTTGTATTAGTGCTGATTTATGAATGCTGGACGTCACTTTAGATTGTAAGCCCTGTGAGGGCAAGTTCTATGTCTCTTTTCTCTGTCCTATTCTGTAGTGGTTAGCTTCATGATTAACTGGCACATAATAGGGCATTCATTAACAAGTCACCTGATACTCATGATCACCATTCTTATAGTAGGTCATTCTGAGCCTGTCATGTGTAAGCTTGGCAAAAGCACCCACACTATGAGGGAATATTTGTTGGCTCACCATAAGCAGCCCTGGGGCCTGGAGATAAGAACTTTAGGATTTCCTGGGGCAGAGAGACCTCTAAATCAAACTCTGTCTCTTCTTTTTCCATCTCCACTTAGTTCCTGTAATTCCATGGAGTCTTCTCATAACTGATCTGATTTTCTGGGCCCCAAACTGGATCACTTCCCTGTAGAGGTCCAGAGGACGAGACTCCACGCAGCTATGGTTAACATTCACGTTCTCTCAGCAATCTCCTCAAAGATATTTAAACAGGCTTTTATATTTATTTTATTTTATTATTTATTTGTTTGTTTATTGATATGTGGTACTGGGGATTAAATGCAGGGCCTTTGCACTGAGGTACATCTCCAGCCCATTTTTTTTTTTGCGGCACCGGGGATTGAACTCACGACCTTGCGCTTGCCAGGCAGGCGCTTAGACCGCTGAGCTAGATCCCCGGCCCTGGTGTTTTTGAGACAGGGTCTCACTATGCCGTTCAGGCTGGCCTTGAGCTCACTTTGTAGCCCAGGCTGGTCTTGAACTCACAACGATCCACCTGTCTCAGCCTCCTGAGTGCTGGGATTACAGGCGTGAGCCACCATGCCCAGCTTCCAGCCCATTTTTTAAAATTTGTTTTTGTTTTTGTTTTTGTTTTGAGACAGGGTCTTGCTAAGTCTCTAAGTTGCCCAGGTTGGGCTTGAACTTGTGGTCCTCCTGATTCAGCCTCCTGGAGCAATGAGATTATAAATATGTGCCAACATGCCTGGTTAACATAAAATTAAGGTTTGATCCATCTGGTTTGCAAAGAACTTCCATAATTTAAAACAAATTACATGAAAATCTTAGATAATTTTACAAGATATATTGGTGGTTTAAAGTTTCGTTTTTATATTTAATTTAAAAATTACTAATAAAAAGCATTGAGATTGCCACCTAATGATGCATTATTAGTGTAAATTACAATGTAGATTACACTTGTACATTGCAGAGCAAATACTTTTTTGGATTAGTTTTGCATCCTTTGCTTCTTTATCCCCCTTATCAAAGGAGATAAAAACTGTGAAGGCACTGGAGAGTGAATTGTTTGCTTTACCTGGTTAATCATGGACATTTTGAACACAACAACCAACATCCAGAAAGCAAACATTGAAAAAAAGTTTAATGTACACAAATAAAGCTTAATGATCCTAGTTCTCTGGCAGTTAGTACAGTTTCAAGAAAAGAAGCATATTGTGATTTTTTTTTTCCCTAGCTCAGAACACTTCAGGGATAAGTCCATCACAGTATTAAGGTACTTAAGGCAGGTCAACACGTTTTAAAATACTGGCTTGTGAGGAACTTCAGTCTTTATCTTTGCCTTCCTGCTGATTTATAGACTAGGAAAGGAAGACAGCCTTTCCTGCTTTTTCAGTGTCCTAGTGATAGCTCAGTTTGTACTGATTTAATCCAAAGGAAGAAGGCATTCTTTCTACATCTGCAGAAGAAGCAACCAGCATTAAAAGCTGGGATAATGGTTGTCAAACCCAGGTTAAATAATTGCCACCATTTCACTTTATTTAATAATTAATGCAACTTTCTAAAAAGTACTTATTGTTAAGTTTATTATAACTGGTACTATGGAAAGAACACTGAATAGGCATAGACAATATTATAAATGGATGTAATGATGGTTATAAGCCACAGTGGAATCAACTCTGGTCTTGTTATTAAATTTTGTTATTTTTGTTGTGAAAATAAATTTAATACAACGATGGTATGATTAACTTATTATAAAAATATTTTGAGTGTTTTACATGTGCTCATGAGACACTTCCTAAAAGTTCTAAGGATTCAGTGATTTAAAAAAAGACCCAACTCAGTCTAAAAAAAAGATGGCTTCACCTTCATCATGCTTATCAAGGGCAACATCCAATATAGTAAGAGATGCTATAGCATGTTGATTTGCAGTGGTTGGAGGAGCCATGCTGGAGTACATACTAATTTAGGAAATCTTCAAGTTCTGTTTTAGTAATCTAGTTAGGAATAACAGAAAGAGCAGATGGACACTCAATTCATTCCCAAGTATAAATGGGCATTTGTGGCAGGAATGTCCTGTGCCACCTTTTAGCAATACGAAGGTGAAAATTACGTTGTTGCCCTCCAGAAGCTTATGTTTAAGTTGGGACACAAATAATATGAAATTTCACCATCTAATCAAGCAAGTACTTTTATCCTTGTGTAAATATGCTTTTATAATGCAGTCTATTCTTACATTTTTATATACCAGCCCTAATGATACTAGTAAAGCACAGGCTTTCTTGGGGAACAAAACAGATATCTAAAGTAAGAACCCCTGTGGAGTCAACAACCCTGTTGCATTTCTCCTGCAGCTACATTTCCTAGTTTCCTTTGCTGTAATTTTGGAGCCCAGTCACTGAGTTGTGGACAGAAGTAACGTACACCGCATTTTGGCCTGAATGCAAAATGCTCTGCACAGTCTTTCATGATGTTTCCTTTCTTGGATGCCCTTGGAGGCCAGGTGTCAAGGACAACAACATTCTCAGAAAGAAGCAGGCTGGCTTCTTCAAGGACTGGGGGCAACTCACTCACCCTCCTAGTCATACTGCGTTCCACTGTAATTTATAAGAGAAGTGAACTTTCCTTGTCTTGCCAAGCTTTGTAGGTTGTTTTTAAGACATGCTGATAATGTCTTTTTATGTGCACTTTCAGGCTGCCTACCCAGGCTAAGCCTTAGCTACTTTAAGAAAAGGAGGAAGGATGTTCTAGGTGGAGAGGATCATAGGAAAGAGAGAAAGCTTTGGCTCTTCTGCAACAGCAAGTAGTGTGGTATGACCAGGGAGAGTGCAGCAGTATTTATGGGTGGGGACTGCAGAGAAAGTCAAGGTGAGAATATGGAAAGTTTTATGGCCCAAGATGCAGGAGAATCATGAAGACCTGATAACATGGAGCGTACAATGGAAGTCTTAAAGCAATAATGAAAATGAGTAGAAGATGGAGCTCAATAGCAGAGCTCAGAAGGAAGCAGGTAGAAGAGGGGTTCTTCTTGACAGAGTGACCTCAAAAGACAAGTTAAGGTAAATAGGTAGAAGGGTAGGTAGACAAAACTGGACTCAGCATAAGGAAGAACTTTCTGTCCTAATTACCTGAAGAGCAGTTGTTCTATTCTGGAGAAGATGGTAATGAGTCCTGTGAATAGGAAGAGTTCACTTAGAATGGTTTCACAATTTGGAGGAGTGATCATAGAGGTGCTTCAAGTATTGAATGATGCAGGGATTGGATAGTTTCAAGGATCTTTGATACTTGTCTGAAACTGAAAATGTTTTTAAAGCCGTTACTTCTCACCATAGTGAGGTAAATGTATCATATAAGGTCAAAAAACATTCAAAGGGAGAAAACTATGTTTGCCCAAATATCTTTACCCAGAGTTAACCATTTTTGCACTTAATTCATACTTTTTGGGGGAATCTGAAGAATATGCATTTAATCTGGTTAACATGGCTGAGTGGCTTTGCAATGATATCACTGAAAGATATCACCAAGAGAATGTCAGATCCCAACAAGAAGGCAGTGGGTGCATGAAAAGGCAGATACTATCTTCCTCTGAGATACCGAGAAAGAAACTTTCCCTTAACTCCCTTATTTATCAAAGCCAGATAGCTCAGCTCTTCCTCTGAAACTGTCAGAATTTCATCACCACCTCTGAACTGATGGATGAGAATTGGTCTTGCTTACTAAATGTACATTGTGGCAAGACACATTTTTATTTAAAATACCATTAAGATGCAAACACATTACGGCTACTCTGAAGGCCTTCTCTTACAGCATGAATTATTCAAATAGCTTCCTAATAACTGCATTGATTTCCGCAGTTAAAAGCAGATCAGATTATGGAATCTGCTCAATACCACTTAGATGTTTATAGATGTTAGAGTTGACAAGGACCATTTAGACACTGATAATTCATTTCACAAGATCAAAATGCTGGAGATTCAGCATTAATAGTAATGCTTTGTGATTATTTTTAATAAATGGGAAACACTATAACAGCCACTGTTTAACATCTTCATTTTCATTCCAGTTTAGTCTTAGAGTCATTGCTGGAAAATCTAGTTATGCTAAAAATCTAACTAGAAACTTCTATTCGTCAGAAGCTTTTATGTTTCTTTTGCAAAGATCAATGTAGTAAACATGTCTTAAACTGTATGTATTGATGTATGCATTATTTAAAAATATCTATGAATATTTATAATGATAAAATTCAATAAGATTTCAGTTTCTCAGTTGCTTTCAGTATCCTGTAAAAGAATAAAAAGGGACAAGTTTACTAGTATAAGAATAAACTCGAGGTGAAACAAAAATTAGATCTTGTGCTCCTTTTACTGAAAAGACTAATTTTCATAGTGTTTTAGTCTGCTCAAGCTGCCATAACAAAATGCCGTAGACTAGGTGGCTTAACCAATAGAAATTTATTTTCTCACAGGTCTGGAGGCTGATAGTTCAGGATGACAATGCAAGCATATTCAGGTTCTGGTGAGGGTCTTCTTGGTGGCTTACAGGCAAGGCTTCTTGCTCACATGGCATTTCCTCTGTGTGTGCCAAAACAGGGAGACAGAGAAAAACACAGGATTGAGACCCACAATTAGGACTTCATTTAACCTTAGGTACTGCTTACCTCTAAATATAATCCCAGTAGGATTGAAGGTTTCAAAATAGTATTGGGAAGACACAGTTCAGCTCATCACATGAAAGGAAATGGGCTGGAGAATCAGACTGCCTAAGTTTGATTGTAGTCTGGAGCAATCTACTTGGTGTATTAGTCAGCTTTCTCAATGCAAAGACACAATACCCAATACCCACAATTTAAAGGAAGAGGCATTTAATTCAGCTCACAGTTTCTGGGTGTTCAGTCTATGGCTGACTGACTCCAAGCCTAAAACATCTTGCCAGCAGAGTGTGGGAAAGCAAAGATGCTTAGTTTATGGCATCTAGGAAGCAGAGCAAGGTAACAGTACCAGAGAGGAAAAGGCCCAAGAACCTCATGTAATACCCAAGGTCATGCCTCCATGACCTACCCAGATGTAACCAAAAATGTCCTTTACTAACCTGCTATGTTTCTTGGTAAATCCACTTGACATATAAAGATTAATGATCATAATCTAACTCTTGTTAACATTACACCCAAACACATCTCCTTAAACTATACTGAATCTCCAAATGAGCACAATAATGAGTTAATAATTCCACCTAACATGATACAACTGTCTTACATGCAACTGAAAGTGAAATAACTCTTCCCCAATGTCTCAGCAGTTCCAGCAGTTTTTCAAAAGTCCAAGTTAAATTCTTTTCTGAGACTCAAAGCAGACTCTTAGATGTGAAGTTTTGTAAAAATAAAAAGCAAGTTATGTAATCTCAAGGTACAATGGCATACAGTAAACATTCCTATTTCAAAAGGGAAGAATGGGGGATAACAAAAAACAGGGCCAAAGCAAGACTTAAAAAAACCCAGTGGGGTAAACATTAAATCCTTAGACCTATATCTGGCATCTGGTATACATGGTGGTGAGATGAGCTCCAGAGAGCTTAGGTGGCTCCACTCCTATTGCCTTGCTGATTTAAAACCACCTGCAGGTATTTCATGTTCCTGGCATCTCTGACTTTCTGGGGTCTCCACTGCATCTTTGACTTCATTCCCACAGATTCACTTCCTCCCCTCTCAGGAGCTCTTTGCCTGCCTCTGAGGCCTTCCTTTGAAATCCAGGTAGAGAATTCCTTAATCCCACAATTCTTGCATTCTTCATGCTGGTAAAACCAGAATCATGTGGACAATACCATGCTCTGCTATTAGTGAAAGCAGTAGCCAGGCCCCGTTGAACCATGGCAGCAGCAGCATCTGAGTGAGTATATGGCTAAGCATTGTGAAATGAATTCCAAGGGGACAATTTTTAGGAGGCCCTTCTTGAACAAGGGTACCAGGAACTCCTTCTCAAATGAGTGATTTACATTGTTACATCCTTGCGCCTGCAGTAGGTGGGGTGTTGCTGACTTCTGAGATGCCCTCGAATATTCTTTTTTCTTGTTTCTGTGTCAAGGACTGTGTTGTTTGTTTGTTTGTTTGTTTGTTTGACACAGGGTTTTACTATGTAGTTTTGGTTGGCCTTGAACTCACAATGTGACCCAGGTTCGCCTTGAACTTGTGGTGATCTTTCTGCCTTAGCCACCCAAGTGCTGGGATTACAGGCATGTACCATCACATTCAGTTTAGGACTGTTTCTTTTATAGGCACTAATTTCTTCAGCAGCCCTACCTTCTTTGGCTTCAACTTTATACATGGTTCTTTTGGGGTCAAGATTTAAGTTTTTTTAATTTTTAAGCTCTACTTTTTGCCCCTGATTCTCATTGTAAATCTGGTCAAAAGCAATCAGCATCTCTCATTTAGGCAATCAGACTAAGTATTGGGCTGCTTGAAATTCCCTCCACTAAATCACTTAGTCCATGTCTGTTACTGTCAGTCACCCATAAAATCTCAGGACATGAGCAAAATGTAGACATGCCAAAATTTAACATGCATAGCCTCTAGTCCAGTTTCTAGTAGAGTCTTTAGTCCCATCTGAAATCTCATGAGCCTGGCTTGTCTGCATTCTTATCTAGATTATGGTCTTCTGAGCTCCCACCAGAATCTCTCACTAAAACTCTGCTTACAACATTCTAAGGCTTCTCTAACCTTTATCTCCAAACCTTTTCAAACTTCTCCCACAAACCAATTCCAAAGGCTTCTGAACCATATGATCGGGTATAGTCACAATAATTACCCTACTTCACCAATACGAGTTTTCTGTGTTAGTTGGCTTCCACATTGCTGAGACAATGCCCAACACCTATGAATTAAGAGAAAAGAGGTTTAATTTGGCTAATGGTTTCAGGGATTCAGTCAATGGTCAGCTGGCACCAAGGCAGGAACAGCATGGTGGAAAAGCATGATAGAGCAAAGATGCTTACTTCATGGCAGCCAGGAAGCAGAACAAGGTGATAGTGCTAGAGTGGAAAAGGCTTAGAGACCATAGATAATACCCAAGATCACACCTCCATGACCCACCCAGATACACTCAAGGTGTACTTTACAACATTGCTAACCATTTCTTCATCCAATCAAGTTGAAATATCAGGCTTAAGTTTCACACCCTCTCTCTGTTTCTCCATTTTGTGTAAGCTTAGAGTAAAGATAGAAGTTATTTCATTGCTTTTCCAGTTAAATAAGTGAATTAACATTTGCAAAATACTCCAAACAGTGCATGGCATATATTAAGTGTGCAATAAATGTTAGGTATTGTTACTAAATGCTTCATACAGTAGTTTTGCTTTAGGTGAGACTTTTGTGCTATTTGTGGTCTCCAAGTTTTTCATGTTTACATATCAAATGATTTTTGGCATTGGGAATTCACAAAATATCTGAAAAAATTTCACAGACCCTGTTTTTAAATTTTGTTAATATAGTATATATTGGTTATACAGAGTAATGAGTTTCATTTTGGCATACTTGAATATGTATCTAATATATGGTGGTACCTTGGTTTATGAATTTAATTGGTTTTACAATTTCAGGGAAGATGCTTGCATTTTGTTTGCTGATTTGAGGATGGATGTGGTTGTGTTTGTCAACCAATACAGAGTTTGAGAATGAAAGAAAAACTTTTCCAACAGAAACGTTCATGAACTGAAGTATTATTGTACTTTGATCATCTCCCCCATTTTTATTTTCCCTTGCCCTTTTCTTTTTCTACCATTTCCTTCCCTTCTCAAGTATTCTCCTTTCTAATTTTATATTGTCTCTCTTCCTCCTGAATCTTAATAGATGATTTTATGTAAGGGGAAATAGTATGTTTTAATATAATTCTTATAAAGAAGCAGTTCCCATCAGTGCTTATCTGGTTATCCTGCTCCCACAGTGGAGAATGTCTGGTCACCAGAAACTAACTGTCTTGGTTACTTTTCTCTTGTTGTTGAGACAAAATACCTGATGCCCAACATGAAGGAAGGAAAGGTTTATTTCCTACAGTTCTTAGAGGTTTCAGTTCATACTCAGCTGGCTTCAAGGCAGGGTGGCATGGCTGAGAGGCAACTGTTCGTGGTGGCTGAAAGCAATAAGAGTGAACACGGCAAAAAAGGATAAAAAACATGTCTTCTACCTTCCCCTATATTGTGTGCCAGCTCCACCCCTGGGCAGATGTTGCACTCACACCACCAATCCCAGTGCTAGACAACAAACCAATCACAAATGCTAGATTCAGCCACGTCCATGCCTGCATAAGCCTTGGGGGACCACCTAGACACAAACCATAACACTATCAGAAACTCCTTTGTCCATCACCTAAAAATTTCATGTTGATACTGTGTACATTCTTCAGAAATTGGGAGGGTACAGTAAGTTTTCTCATGGTAGAAAAGTAATTTCTCTGTTTTTTCCCCATTTTACACACATGTGTGTGTATACACACACAGTATACACCATGAGTTTTCTACTTGTACAGGAAACTGTAGACACTTGGTAGAATTTTTTTACAGTGGAAATCAAAATGCTCGCACATAATAAAAAATTAAGTAATTTTTGGACTCATCCTATAGAAAGTTTGGTATTAAAGATACCTGCTGTTTAGTTAGTGTCTTGGAAAGCTAAGTAGGAGACACGGGCAACTTGCCAGAAGCTTCACAGGTAGACAGTAACCTAGTTCATTGGCCAATATTCTAAGAACCCCAAGGTCTTCACAATGAACTATATCCCCTATTTTTTTTTTTTTTTCATTTTTAAATTTTGTGACAGGTTCTTGGAAAGTCACTAAGCTGCCTGGGCTGGGCCCAATCTTGCAGTTCTCCTGGCTCAGTCTCCCAGAGTGCTGGTATTACAGGTATGACCTACCACACCTAGTTAAATTGGCTATTAAATAGAATTTGAAATTGATTGAAAAGGTGGAGAAAGCTCATGTAACTGATTCTCAAATAATAAATTATTTTTCATGATTTACATCACACGCTATCAGCCAATCTCCAGTTCTTCCAGGATCCTTATAACGAGTAGCTATGTCCTTTACAGCATAAACCGAAGTCATTTCTATTTTGCAGAGAGGGTTTAAGTTTAACAAAAGGAGGAAAAGAAAAAAAAAAAAAACTCCCCAGAAGTTCTCTTAGAATCTCTTCTGTCTTGCCTTCTGAGTTCATGTTGTCTGGGGTGAACCCACCGCTGGCCTCCCTATCCCACTTTAAGTACAGCAGCCAGTCATGGATATTTTACACTTACAAACATTGCATTCTAAATAGTTGTACTTGTGAGTTAAATTATAAAACTTTCACTAAAATTAGAAACTTGAGTCTTTTTTTATATCTGAGCTTTTGCTTTTGAAAAAAATCAAAGTGAAATGTTTATGTAACTCAAAGTCTCTAGCTGTTGTAGAATGTGCAGTTTAAATGATCTATTCTTGTAATACTTCTCAGTATTGGGGTAGCTAGTTCTACTAGAATATTGAATTCAGTGGAAAATAAAATCAGTATGATGTGGGCACCTACACCTTACATGTGAACTAGGTGTTAAAATATAGTGAGAGTCCACTGTTTGCCAAACTAAGGGCAAATACACTATTAAGAAGCAGTTATTCTGAGGAGAATAATAAAACCTTATCCTATCTCCATATTAAAACATTAATTTGGATTGGATTATACACCCAAAAGTTAGAACTATAAATCTTCTAGAAGATATAGAAAAATGTCTGTGATGAATAGGCAAAGATTTCTTACACATAATACAAAAAACAATCACAAACTACAGAAATTGATGAATTCAGCATCATCAAAATCAAACATTGTTGCTTGCCAAAATATACTAGGTTTAAGAAAATGGATAAACATATACTAAGAAAACATTCACAGCATTTATATCTGACAAAGTTATAGATTCCAACTACGTAAGGAACTTCTACAAATGTACTATAAAAGACGAATAACCAGGTTATTCATCTTGAGTAGGCATTGTACAAGAGAACATACATAAATGGCTAGCAACCTAAAAAACGAAGTATCTGTCATCATTAGACATCAATAGCTAAAATAAAAAAGACTTCAGTGCCATATGTTGGGAAGAATGTGGACCACCTGAACTCTCAATTGTGTGGGAATGTAAATTCTTCTAACTACTGGTGATCTGTTCATTAGTCTTTTTAATAAAGTTAAATATATTGTATTTACCAAATATGACCCAGAACTCCACTTTTAAGGATTTACCAACAAGAAATAAAAACATATGTTCACAGAAGAGACTTACATAAAAATTTTCATTGTAGTCTTACTCTTAAAGATAAAAAATTGAAAATAATTCAGATGTCATTAACAGGAGCACAGATAAACAACTTCTGTCCTAATGTAATAGGACTTAACAGTAAAGAAGAACAAACTTCTGATGAAGGAATAACACCAATGATACCAAGTGACACCGATGGTACCACTCATACTGAGTGAAATCTTTTTTCCCAGGGATTGAACTCATGACCTTGTGCTTGCCAGGCAGGTGCTTAGGCCACTGAGCTAAATCCCCAGCCCTTGTCTTTTTGAGACAGGATCTCACTATGCCTTTCAGGTTGGCATTGAGCTCACTTTGTAGCCCAAGCTGGTCTCGAACTCAAAACGATCCACCTGTCTCAGCCTCCTGAGTGCTGGGATTATAGGCGTGAGCCACCACGCCCAGCTCTGAGTGAAATCTGAAAGAAACAAACTTAAAAGAATCTACTTTCCCCTGCCAAAGCAGTTATAGACTGATGAATAATCCAAGGTAGGAACACAGAGGACATGAGATGTGTGGAGTTTCTTGGAAGGCAAGGACTGCCTATAATACACACAAATGTGTCTGTGCTATGAGAACTCTTAAAAAGTGTTGGAAAGGGAGACAAGAATTAACAATCCGCAAAGAAAATGGATACAACAGCTTCAGTACCAACAGACCTGGAACAGCCATTTTAAAGTGAATAGATGTTGGTGAGGAGATTGGGGGGTGGAGGTGGGGCAGATGTTAGTGGCAAAGATGGCAACACTCATGCTTCACTCAGAGGAGAAGGTGTTGCATGGTGACCTTTCTTGGGATTCTTTGGGTGTTCCTCTCACTGCAAATGACTGACAAAAAAGTCAGTCAGTGTGTATGTTGTAGGAGGTGGAATTGAAGCGGAAGCGTTCCAAAGTCAGGGACACTGGGTTACTTGAGGTGGCAGAATTGCTACTTGGACTATGTTTTGTTGAGGTTGGGAATGCTGGATCTTGGCTCAGATAGGAGGTGGAGCCCATGGTGAGGCATCTTGACAGAGAAGGAGAATGCCTTAATGTTCACAGTTACCGAGAAGCATTGATCCTCCAAAGATTGCCTTTTATTTGCATAAACAATGAGCTTTGTATAACTTGATTCCCCTATGGAGTCTCTTCTAATGATCTCAAAATGTATTCTTGACTTGTGAATGCTTTCAGTGCTGCAGAAAGGTACAAAGTTCTTGACAAGATGTCAGAGAGGGTATCAACATCAAAGTGAATCCTTTCTGTCCAGTGATGGGAAAACTGTGGGACTCTAACACATTTCTTATTTTCTGTTAAAAAGAAAAGAAAAGAAAAACACCTCTACTAATATACCTTATTACAGGACCCAAAGCGGTATGCACAGGGTAATACTTCTGCATTTTTGAAGTCAGACTCTTAGAAACTGTTTTAGAGAATTTTGCTTGTAGGTCCCTAATTGCTTAAATGGGGAAATATCTAAAATGCTATACTGTGAGACATTACTGGAGTCCTTTAAAAGTCAGTGCCTCTGCTTTTATTGGATGACAGCAATTTGTGTTATATGTGAGGTGGGCCATTCTTTTTAACCTGTAGCCCTCACGATAATAATTTTTGTATTATATATTCTAAAGATGCAAAAATCTTGAGTCTGTTTCTGTCTAATCCTTCAAAAGTTGCTCAGGATGTAAGCATTGTACTTATGTGTTACCTGTGTTCACATTTGTTATGACTTAAGCTAAGAATGACTCCCCAAAATTTCATACATTCAAAGGTGACTGGATCATGGGGAAGCTATAGCTGACTTGCTCTTCAGAGGTGGGGCCTAGTTAGGACTGGGTCACTGGGGGCATGACCTGGAAGGGTGTATGTCCTCCTCAGCTCCTGCCTTCTCTCTCTGAGTCATACTGCCATGGTGAGATCGGCTCTCCTCCATGGCAGGCTTCTCCACCATGCTGTTGCTGCCTCTGAGCCTGCCAGCCATGAACTGAATTTCTGAAACTGAGCCAATATAAACCTTTCCTCCTTTAAATTGTGGCTATTTGGTATTGTGTCTCAGCAAGGAGGAAAGTGAATGAGACAATAGTATTATAGACATTTCAAGATTCGTTTGTCAGCCACAAAATTGGTCGTATTTCAACATCTGTTATACTTGCACTTACTGATGGAAAGATGAAGATTCTGTGTAGTGAATACTTGATTGGAGTGTTGGCATTTTTGACAGACCTGGCAGTTTTTTCAAATTGAGCAAGGCGTTAGGTCTACTTTGCTTTATGGATTATATATCACTTTCTTATGAATTATATACCCTTCCTGCTAATTGTGCTAAACTGGGAGAGACTGCAAGATAAGTGACAACAGTGTATGCTCTATACTCCTTTTCAGAGTATCTTTAAAAGGGCTCCGATAGGAGCCACAAACTAGGTAAAAACATGAAGCTAACAGTGGTGGAGAGAAGCTAGGTGTGTCAAAGGGCAACCACAAAGTTCTGGGATGGTGACCTTTAGTTTACTACTTGTCAGTTTACTATTCTATTTTTATTTTTTATTTTTGCTTTTAACATCACTCTCTTAAGAGTTTAATCTGAATAGATTTGGAGCTCTATGAAAGATATTTCCTCTGAATAATTTCATTGTAGGGAAAACAAAATAATCTCCACAGCAAACATGATTAATGTACAAACTTCTCAGTTATCTATTTATGTTTTATAATAATTTAAAGTTCTCTTATTGAATAAAATACAGTACATATTCACAGTATGGTAAACAAAAAAGACATGTCAACTTGGAGAAGGGTGAGATTTTAGAATATATCCCAGAGATAGATAACTTGACTGCTTGATTTTTTTATAGATTTGTCTGTTTATTTTTCTCCATTGCTGTTCAAATTCCATTATAAAAGCTTTAGCTGAGGTTTCTTTTGCTAAACACATTTGTCCTGAACAGTATAAAATGTATGCTATTCTTTTCTAATAAATGATTGTTCTGTTAGTTTTTTTATTATTATTATTATTTTATTTTACTTTTAGGTGGTAGCAATAAGAATGAGACTAATGTAGAAAGAAACTTCCAAGGTGAGCTTTCTTTTTGGAGAGGGGGCTTCACCACATCAACAGTATCCTCCGAAATATCTGTGTTCAGGTATATTTAAACTTGAGTGAAAATGGATAACTGAAATTTTCACATAACTTCTTTAATTTAGAATAAAAGGCTTAAGTAGCAAGTTGAGCAATCAGGTATGGAAATGTTGATAACATAGTAAATCAACCCAAAACTTTGTGGCTTAAAACAGTAATAATGCATGATTTCTCATGGTTCTATGGCTTTGGAATTTGGACATAATTCCACATGTTGTTAGCTGGGTCACTCTGTTGCTTTCAGCCGGCAGGTTGAATGGACTAGAAGGTTTTGAGGGTTTGGGTTTTTCTAGCTGTTAGTCTTTGCTCTTGCTATTAACCTTTGGCCTCTCTCACCAGATAAGATAGTGGTCTTTAGATAGTTTGACTTCTTACCTAGTGGGTGGCTTCCTAGAGGAAAGTTAAAAGCTGATGGCCACATCCCTTACTCTGCTTTTTATTGGTCAAAGCAATCACCGTGCCAGCCCAATTCAAGCTAAGACCAGTTACATTCCACCTTCTCATGGATGCAGGGGCAAATGAGTGATGGAAGGGAAGGAATTGGCGGTGACTGTTTGGAGATTATCTGTACAGTTATTTACTCATTACTGAAATGAGAAGGGGTCATTTTTTAAAAACTACTAACTTTAACTTGTTCCAGTCACATGGACTGCTACTTTAAAAAGCATATTGAGAGCCAGCCGAGTGGTACATAGGAAAATTTTGTCTGCTCAGGAGTCTGATGCAGGAGGGTGCAACAAGTTCAAGGCCAGTTTGGGCAATTAGCAACTTGATCTCAAGATAAAATGTAAAAAGGGCTGGGAACGAAGTTCCATGGGACAACACTGGCCCAGCATGCATGAGCCACTGGCTTCACTTTTCAATCCCTCGTTGCAAAAAAGAAAAAAAAAATTACTAAATCATCCTGGGTGGACTGACTCATGGAGGCAACTTTATGAATCCGTAACATTGATCAAATTCCTCTTTACAATATATTCAAAATTATCCATGCTTATTAAGTATCTGATGGAATATTGATTTATCTGATGGAATATTGATTTATATATTGTAATTTGGGATACTGTAATGAGTGCATTCTTAATTTTTAGCAAATTGGACAGAGAAAATTTATTTGTTCTAGACTTGAAAATAATTCTAGATTTTGTATTATTCTGTTTCAGCTGACCATGTTCATAATTCTTACTTTTCTTCCTGCTTCCTGGAGGAATAGTATATGTCCATTTTCTCATAACCAGACTTGATCTTATAAATAAATACCCTTTTCTTGGTAGAAAAGTAAGGCTGATTTCTAATGTGAAAATCCCTACACCCCAATGCAGAGACTACTTTTAAGGTTTGGTGAATATAAAAATCTGCTCTTCCTGTT
Source organism: Cuniculus paca (assembly GCA_004365215.1). Taxonomy (NCBI): domain Eukaryota; kingdom Metazoa; phylum Chordata; class Mammalia; order Rodentia; family Cuniculidae; genus Cuniculus; species Cuniculus paca. Next base: position 6,190 of record RJWT010005596.1, on the reverse strand, counting down.
GCATCCAAGTATCATACAATAAAATAGGTTGTGTGACAGTTGTATATCAAATACTCTGAAGAAACCGATGGGATGAGAATCAGAAGATCAGTGGTCTATTCACCTTTGACAAGCTTTTTAGCTTCAAGTCTTTCTTTTAATCTATATACTGAGAGAATAACTTTTTTCCCACCTAAGTGTGGGTGAAGTTTGAATGAGTAAAAATAATCAAGACTACACATAAGATATGATAACTAGGTGATTAAAAAAAGTGTTGATACCAAAAAAAGTGAGAAAGAGTCCAATTAGACAGTTGGATAGATAGATAGATAGATAGATAGATAGATAGATAGATAGACAGATAGATCTCCACCCCAAGGGACTCACTGTCTCATTAGAATGTATGTACGTAAGATACTTAGTTAAGACATAGTGATAGTTAAAAATAATCCCACTCATTTTCAGAGAGTTAACAAAACCTCTCTTTTCAGTTCTGCTGATTTTGTAGAAAGTCTTGGTTGGGCTAAACTACCTTAGCAAAAGAACCAGCCCCCTTTAAATGTCTAATTTCTGGAAAACCGGGAAACAGACACAATAGCAACCATAGGACTCAGGATTGGGTTCCACCTTTGGTCAATGGTGTTCTTATCATTTCCTACCTTCCTTGGCAATACTTTTATTATTTGTAGTCAAAGCTTCTTTTATGACTGATTTAATAAGAATTTTTAAAAAATCATTAGATAATCATCAGATAAAAATAATTCTGGACTACTGCTGGCCCTAAAGTAATTGGCATATTTAACTAATCATATATAATAGTTTGCTTTTTATGTTTCAGAGATTTGGTTAATTATATGCTTGTGCTGTCTAATATAACAGCTTTGAGCTTTTTGTGGCTATTTAAATTTAAAATAGTTAAATTAAAAATTCAATTCCCAGTCATGTTAACTATATGGCAAATGCTTACAAGCTGCATATGGTTGGTGGCCACCATACTGGACAGTGTGGATATAGAATAGTTTCATCATTAGAGAACATTCTAGGCTGGGCATGGTGGCACACGCCTGTAATCCCAGCGCTCGGGAGGCCGAGGCAAGAGGGTCACTGTGAGTTCAAGGCCAGCCTGGGCTACAAAATGAGCTCAAGGCCAGTCTGAACTGCATAAAAACCCTGTCTCAAAAGACAGAAACAGAAAAAAAAAATTCTAATGGATAGTACTATGAGCACAATTTTCTAGTCTGTGTGTAGTAGCTTTTCTTTTTTGCTGTCTCTCCCAAAGACTCTTTCATATTTGTCTGTCTTGTGTTAGCACTGGGGAAAAAGGTAACTCAAACTCACTCCTGTTTTTTTTCAGTTGTGCTGATGAACTAGTTAGTATTTGAATGAATCTGTTTGTTAGATTTTTAAAAATTAATTCATGATTTCTGTTTGTTTTTAAAAGGACTAGAATCATGTAATAGCTAAAACTCCTCATAAATTGACTATACTTTTGCTATTGAGAATTGGTTTTAAAAATGTCTGTTTATGACCAGCTCCTTTACTACAAGCATAAATTAGGCTACTATGTTCATATCAAAGTCATTTGAAGTCATGTGTACCGTTTTCTCAGTTTAAACAAAATTTCTGATCCAAGATCTATTCAGATCTTGATATATGCCAATTAAAATATTGACTTTAAATAAACGGGTCATAAAAATGCAACATTAAAATGATTAGGAGCCTAGTCCTTATCACTTAACCTAAAGTAAACGAGAATTGCACAATACTGTACTTAAGAAACACAGTTTGGTTGCACAGACATGCTCCTAGATATTTCATACTGCTTTTAAATTACAGTGCTTTACGTTGAGAGATTGGGAATTAAAATTCACTTTACAATGAATAGTTGCTGAAAGGCTTTAAGATAGCACCACAAAGATCTGGTATAGAAAAGAACAGTATCCAAAGCCAAGCCACATTTCTTCAGATTAGAATTAAATAACTCTTGTAAGCAATGAGATTTACCAAATATGTCTTCTAGAATAGAAGTCTTTTTTGCACTTTAACATTGGCATGATTTATGCAAACCCAGGAAACCAAAATATACCTTAATGTCTCTTAAAGTTTGTTACTTGGACAAAGTTTCAGGGATTTTAATTGTGAAACTAAAACTGAAGTTTTGTTGCTGAAAATTTGAATTCAGTAAGTAGACTCATTTCAAGTATATTTTTCAGTCTTACCAAAACCAGTGACATATAGCTGCTTACCCAGGAGATCAGCCAGTTAGATAGAAGCTAGGAACCTCAGAAGAGAAGAGGAGCTCACAGATTGTCTTCCTGGATCCTACATAATGAGAATTGCTAGAGGATTAGGCCACTAGGGTGATTTCCCAGGTCTAATTCTTTGCTGTTTCTATAGTTGGACAGGCAACTTCATTTATCTGTGCAGAACGTCAAACCATTAAGTGAACTGCTTGTCACCAGTATTTCCTAATCAGTGTATAGTGACACAGCAATGCACACAGAGATTTCCTACAGTCTTGGGGCAAGCCTAGCTCTTCCCAGAGCTCTGACTTTTCTGACACAGCACCACCAGGCTGCCTGCCCAGCCTGTATTCTCTGCGCCTTCCCCCTAAACGTTTCACATTCCTTCTATCTGGACTTAGCCAAGGACTCTACTTGAGCAGAGTGAGTTTGCATTTCCTAATCTGAGTTCCTGCACAGATGCCAAGGAGTCATTAAGCCTGTCTTTACACAGAATGTCTCACAATTCATTCTGAAAGTGGCACTTCTTTGAGTCAAGCATTACCAATAACCCGTTAGAGTAGAATTTCTTTTCCTAGAGTATAGAAGGCAGTTTTTTGACACCAAGTGAAAGAGGAGAATGGAGTAGAAACATGCTGGTGAGAGTGACAAATACTCGTTAACTTTACTGTTTCTAGGCATCCAGAAGATATATTTGTAAATTTTGGCCATTCTCATAAGTACTTTCAGTCTCTTCTGCAGAGCTTTCTGTGGTCACCATTTGGACTCGCTCTCTTGCTCCCTGTTCTCTCACTGTACATCAGTTACATCTGTTATATCATTGATCAGGGTCTCATTTTGTACACATCTCTTTCTAATGGAATCTGTCAGATCTTTCTTTGTATCTTTGAAAATATAAATGTGCATATATATGTTCATGTGTATGTATATATATACTTATAATTCCTTGGAACACATTCATACTCAAAAAATAGCATTGAATATCTGTACGCTACAAGACACTGGTGATAAAAACGATGAACAAAATACATACAACCTCTTCTCTCAAGGAGCTTTTCTAATAAAGCAGTGAGGATGGACATTAAATAATTAGATGAGCAGTGAATTTAGCTCAGTGGCTTAAGCACCTGCCTGGCAAGCACAAGGTTGTGAGTTCAATCCTGGGTACCAAAAAAAAAAAAAGATGAATCCATAAAAGAAGATATTATATAATAGGAAACCCTAGGCTTTTGCAGAGGGTAAGAGGAAAAACTTTCTAGCAGAAATGGTTGAAACTGAGACTTGAAAGATAAGTGGGAGTTAACTAAGCAAAGAGGTAAAGGAAGAGCATTCCATGCAGAGGAACAGCATGTGTGAAGGATATAGCTCGATTGCTTGCCTTGCAAGTGTGAGGAACTGAAAGACCAAAACAGCAAGACCTCAGTGGAAAGGAAGAAAATGGTACAAAATGATGCTGCTCGAAAATAAGTGGAAGTCAGATCTTGTAGGGATTCATGGGCCATTTTGAGGATTTGGTTCTTTAGTTTATTAAAAAAAAATTTTTTTTTTTTGGTTCTTTAGTTTAAGATCAAGAAGCAACCACTGAAAGGTATGAAGTAGAAGATGCTTCATCTGCATTTATCCTAACATCCTCCTAGTGGATTCCTGGCTTTCAGGTTCTGTGACTTAAATGTGTACTCCATGTTCTCATTTGCATTGTAACTGTTGAGGAAAAGGAAGAAGTAGGAAGTTTTTCAACTCTTTCTATCTAAGGTTAATGAGATTCTTTTAAAACTTGAATTTTGTTCTGTCTTAGAAGTGGACTACTTAGGTTATTCCAAAAACCTGATTTCTAGCAATCATCTTCCTCAAATTTATTACCAGACTATTGTGTAAATAAATAAGGCCATTCTTGAATTCTGAGACCCTTACCTCAGCCACAAGCAACTCCTGCCCCTAGAACACTTAGCTAGCAATGGAAAAGTCCCAGTGTCTTTCTCTTGCTGGAGCTGTGTACCCATACCAGCCATACACAATCTCATAGATAAGCTGGGAGGAGGGAAAAGGAGGGGAATTACAATGCAAATGGCTGTGCTAAATGCCTAATCATTTTTTTTGAGCCCAAACTCAAACACATTAGGGAAATTGTAAAACTTGAAGTACACTGGAAACATGTAAAAAAAGAATTGGTGCAGATCATTGCAAATGTAAAATCTACTTTATGACACTGCTTGAGGATGTCAGTTTTTTGTGCATAGAACTTTGAGACTAACATTTTTAAAACACGAGTACAAAACAAGAAATGTGCATAAATAAAAAAGCACAGGTCCAGAAAGATTATTTTTACTTTTTGAATCCATGGATCCAGTAGAAATGAATATAGTTGTTTTAGGTAGTCAGATTTAATTGAACAAAATCACTGAAGAGAGTTTTTAGTCAATAATTATCGGTATTATATAGATAAAAAATAGAAAATTATTAGTAAATACACTACTTATAAGAAACATATCTGCTTTAAATGTAAACTTTGTGTTTATTTTTAAGCACTCTAAGATCTTGGACACAGTATTTAACCTTGACCTAGTTTCCTCTGATACGACAAGGCTATAGGAAACAGTGGAGGTGAAGGGGGCTGTTTAAAAATAAGGAACATCATACAAATCTATTTCCTAGTATTATTGTTTCCATTATCTATTACTGACTAGCAAAGCATCTCAAACTTAAAACAGCGAGCTTTGCTCAATTCCCTCTGTTGGCTGGGATCAGTGAGGCAGCTCTTTTACTCCATATGACTTTGGCCGAGTCACTCATGCAGCTGCATGTGTTTGGGAGTTCAGTTGGGGACAGGATGCCCAGTATGGCCGCTCTCACAAATCTCACGGTTGTGTGTCTGGGCACTGAAATGCCTGTCTTCTCCTCTACATGGCTTCTCATTCTGCACATTGTTTTCTCTCTTTATGAGTTTCACAGGCTGAAAGCATCTCCAGCCTCAGATCTGAAAGTCACTCTGTGACAGGGCAGCATTCCTCTGGTCTAGTCACAGGGCCATCCCATCTTCAAGGCGGGGTAGAAGAGGCTCCACTCTGATGGAGGAGGGAAAGCATAAGCAGAATGAGGGGATTGTGACAACCACCTGTGAAACATCCTGCCATAGTTATTAGTAAAGAAAGTGTGAAAGATTAAAAATGTCATTCCAAATGAAGAAATAATTAAAAATTTAACCTACAGTGCTAACAAGAGATTTAAATTTTTTCAATTAATTTTAATATAAATGTGCTGCAAATAGTAACTTACATACATTCGGAGTAGTTATTCTACTTAAAGGAGTTATTCTAGTTTTTTATGTAAAAACCTAATTCTTGAGTTATACTTACTGCTGAGTAAAACATGAAGTGTACTACAATCATGCTTTTTGTTGTTTCAGATGTAAAATTCACTGTACATGTATATTGACACAAAGGAAATTTTGATCTCCCTCTAGTGGCAAAAGATTTTTAAAACTTGTTTTTCAAAAGAACTTCCTTGAATTAGTAAGATGGCTGACTTATGTATAACAGAACACAATTTCAAAAATGACTAATTCTTATCACGGTGCCTACCGTCTCCTGTGTGACTTACAGATGATTCTTTCATATCTTATGAGATATTATCACCTTCCTAAAAAGCGCTCATAATATTACATGCAAAAGAAAGGAAATTTTTTAACTTTAAAAAGTGTAAAACTACTGACTGTTCCCTTTAGTCAACTATTTAATTAAAAGTTATGTATGTTTTTTATTCATTTGCTCAGTGTGTGTGAGAGGGGCTTGTTTTTGAGACAGGGTTTCACTATGTAGTCCAGGCTAGCCTCAAACTCAGGAGCCTCCTCATTTAGCCTCCAGGGCACTAGGAATGCAGATGTGTGTCACAATTCTTGGTTAAGTTATTCTGTTTTGACAATTAAAATATTCTGATCTCTGATTAAAAGTGTAATTTTTTAAAATTTCTTA